>SCHK01369911.1:0-14632 GCA_004124795.1 Poropuntius huangchuchieni | reverse complement strand
CTTTAGTGTCTCTTCATCTGTTAATAAAGACGTGGGTAGTATGTATCCGTTTAAATGAACATTTAAATCCATGCAAATTAGTCTTATCTGACACTACATACATTTATTATATATGGCTATTTGAATGATTTAGTTACATTTTGAAAATGTCACAATGCCCCTGCGGCGACAGTTAATGTGACACCAGTGATGCAGATGCAGATATAAGAATGATGATGGTGATGTTGATAATTATAATGATGAGCTGGAGAATGATAAAGCCATCTTCTTTAGTTTACTCACATTCTAATAAAAGCAAGTTCTTTACTAGAACTTTATATTGCAAATAATAAGGATGATATCGACTTGAATACATTTATGAGCCGCCGAGGGAAGCAACAGTCAATTCTTGTGTAGATTCTTAATGTTGTCTTCTAGAGTCCCGGTCATTCCTATGCGTTTTGGCAGGGTATCTGTTTATGTGTGGGTGTTTTATTATGCGAGACCAGAGGCAGGGAATGGCACACAGGGGCATTCAATCAACACTGAGAGACAGCAAGCAAGGTTAATTAATTTGTTAAGCATCTGGTGCTCTATCAAGAGACTCTGATGAAATATCTGGATTTTATGTATGCTGATACCGTGACATTTAATCTAGTTTTCCCATATCACCGACCTTCTACGAATTTACGCAAGTCATTCCTTATTTCTTATGAAATGCAATCTGTTTGTGTGATATTCGAGGAAACAGGGAAACGTGGTCTGGGTTGTTAGGCAGCAGGGTTTTTTACACACCAAGGAAAATTGCTTAGAATGCATAACAGAGATTTATTTTAAGTGTACATTTATTTTAAGTGTACATTTTTTTTTCTTAGATGTGTCTCCTAAAATTCTATAGAAGAAATGAAAATTGACACAAATGAAACAGTTGTTGACATACTGAAAGAATATAGAGATATCAAATTCATGTGGATCGCTTAATTTAGATAATTTGTTCTCTGAGTATTTTGTTGAGAAATAAGTTTTGAAATAGCTGCTTTTATTATCGTTGGAGACTTTGGAACTTATTTCAAAGTTATTTTATTTTAACTATTATTAGTTAAATTTTAAAAAAATTACTAAAACTGTCAAATTAAAACTGAAGAGACACTATAAAAATGCAAAAACTATAATAGTATGGCACAAAAATAACACTCATGTAAGCCTAGTTTGTGATGTTGGTCTCTTCTGAAGTTCCATAGTCAAACTATTTAACTTTTGACCGTTTGATTTGAAGTCAGACCGATGATTTGCAGAGATTGACCCACTTGATTTGCACAGATCGAGAATTAGTTTTTAGCTCTGTAGCTATTTGTAGCGTCTTCTCATCTTGCTTTGTTTACCAGCGCTGACCCTTCTCAACTGAGTGCTGTACAGCCCTCTAGTACTCACTTGAGATCTTCATATTCAGCTGCTACTTGCATGTTGCATGCACACACATACACACATATGGGCGCTCAGACTAACAAGGTCAAAAGCTAATGTCTTGCTCCCTACCACTTGGCACGACTGCTTCCCCACAGATCCCAGGGCTCGCTCCTGCTTGAATTCATGTCTTAGTGATCGACCATTGCTGTTTTTCTCTCTCTCTTTCCCCCTCTCTGATAGTACTGGGCATATAGCCAAGCGTTCCCCACACTAATTAGCCAAAATATCAATAAAAGATTGTTGTATAAATAAACCATATTCCCCCACCCCCACCATCCCCTATTTTTCTCTCTGTCAACACTAACACACGATTATTTATTTAATTATTTATTTTTGTCTGGTAAAAAGCAACAAGCAAGAAAGTCTGTAATTGGCTAAAAGCTATCCGTATCGATCTACCTCAAGCCTCATCAATAACTGTATTAATTATTAGAGTTAATTGTCAGAGCAGTAACTCTAGTTAGAGTTTGAGGGCAGAGGGGTTTGTAAGCAGCATAAGGAGGAGGAGAGAGCTTCAGATTAAACAAAACCTCCCGCCGCTTCAAATATTCATTTGCTTCTTGTGAAGAAAAATAGAAAATAATAATAATTAAGGGAAAAGGGAATTCAAAACAACTCCCAGCAGCGCCAAGATGAAATGACAAACATGTAATATTGATACAAAATAAGCTAGAAGGGCTAAAAATAGGCCGCAGAAGCGCTTTGATTCGTTCAGAGTTAGAAAAGAGAAGGGTGAATGTAATCAAACAACTCGCTCTACGTCTCCATTGTTTTCCCTGTTGCCGGTTGCCTCGTCGCTGGTACGGTTAACAGCTATTGTTAGTGAAAGACGTGTTTTTGTTTTTCCTCAATCCAACCACCTGTTTTGAGAAGGAAGATCGTGAATAGCTACAATTTCTTTTTTCCGGCCGTGCAGGGAACAATGCTGTCATCATTGTATTGATGCTAGGAATCTGCCACTCAGTCAAATAGAGGTGCTTTTTTTTAATACTCTCCAGAGGATTCATTAAAAACCCAACCACACGTTGGAGTGTACATATTTAGGGCTTTGCGTCAAACTATGTCATGAACAGTATCATTCATGAAATGAAAAGGGGATAGAAAAGATCGTAGTCCAAGGAGTGTCAGACCAGATGTTCTGAATAATGCATCAATGTCTTCACCTGACAGAAAACAAGCATAAACAGCGACTAAAGAAATAAAGAAACAAAATACAGCATGACTAGATTAATCAGAAAAGGGCAAAGCGCGTCACATTGCGTATCATTTACAACAGTAGGAATACATTTTATTGGTTTAGCTTGGCTTAGCTTCATATACGCATCAAATACAGTGCTGAAAATAGAACAGTTTCATATCAAGTATTAAAGGATTCAAAGGGGGTGGGACTTTGGAATTCATAATAAAACTGTTTGATTTGATTGTAAAAATATTTGCTCAGCCTCACATTGTCCCTTTAAGGCATATCCCAGTCATACATGACAAATTAATACTTCACACATGCAGCTGGTCAGAACAAACTCAATTCCACCTTTATAGGAGACTACACACAAAAAAAAAAAAAATACCCACTTAAATAGTTCAAATTTAAATGCTTACACGTACATGCACTCTCTCTCTCTCACACACACACACGCACACACAACATCTTCACAGTGCCATGTCCCCTATGCGTACTAAAGAAAACCATCGTTATAACAGCCAAGTGAGTGAGGTGACAACATAGTAGATGTAAAGTGAAATCTCCCTTTTTATAATCAGTCTGCTTTTGCTGTTTAGTCCAGATGCTTTACGCTGTGGTAGTAATCCTGAGCTGAGCTTAGAGACTGCATATAGATAAGCAACAGGCGTATACACACACGAACACACACAAAGCCTGGGCAAGAGAAATTGAAGGGCTTGTTGCTGCTGCGGTATCTTGTCTTCCTCTACTGCTGGTATGAACACTAGGGAGCAGCCTGTACCTTCTCTCAGAGGCCCTGTGCTTTCACCAGTGCAATAGCCACTGATGCGGTCTGCACACGATCTAACAATCTGTCAGGATGATCACTCACACAATAACAACAGCTTACCACAGGACATTTTTTAAAGTAATGTCACATTTAAGCAGAAAGCCACAATTAAATATACATCTAGAATTTTCGTGGGAGAAACAAAACTAAATAAAACCAAACATAATGGATTATTAATCACACCCATTTCAAGTACATTTAGATTTAAATGTTTAAGGCCTCCTCTCGCTCTGATTTTTACCCCTTGGTTGAGGCTCTTTTTTTATGTGTGAAGTCTGTCGAAGCAGTGAAGGGAATTAAGGTCTTAGACACTCCTTGTCTTGTTTATTTGCACAGCACACAAATGTTTGACTTTATCATTTGAGATCCGATCAAACCGCGTCAGCCTGTTTTGTTTTTTGCTAGTTTGCTTAATCTATTCAGGATAGGTACAAGGGGGGCAACTGCAAAACAGCCATAGCAATCAAGCTTTGCACAGTGATTATATCTCAGGGAGAGACGAGGAGATCTGAATCTTAGACTGAGGCTTAACATTTCAAATGAAGTGAAGCGCTCCCAACAGCCCTGCTTATTTACATCCTGCAATACTGCAGAGCTCTCTGAACATCTTTCCCCGCGATCACAGACAAAAAAAGCAAACCTCCAACTCACCTGCAATAATGAGTACTGTGAATTGCAATTCATTTATTTAAACATTTGTATTTTCCTCTTTTTTTTCTCCATAGATTACAAAAGAAATAGGATAACATCTTGCATTTTATCCCCACTCTTGCATTTCTGCTGTTAACATATTTTACATAGAATCTTTTTCTTTTTTTAAGGGTTTCTTTGTTTTGTTGTTTTCCTCTCCAATTGTGTCTGTTTGTTACCACAGTAAAAATTTTGTTCTGGATGTCCTCGATAGCTTTAGAAAGTCCTAGAATATCCTGAAGTAGAAAGACACATTAAAGCTCAAATATCCACTCTTCATAAGAGAAGCCAGGACAGGGCAACATAATTATTCCACATCTTTTGCATCAAGTACACAGGTGTCAGAGTCAGATTCTCCAACAAGGCTTTGAGGCTGTTGAAACCAGCACTAAATCCCTGTTTTTAGTCCATTTGCACTCGAGAAATGTTAGCTTCCTCCTGAGAGCAGCAAAATGAGGTGCCAAGTTAACGTGTGTTCCTTATCCATTCATACTTTGAAACCACTGACTTTTAAAAATGGCATGGGTGAAATATCACACCTCGCACTCTCGAGATGCCTGCTGCTGGCACGTGCAAGAGCCATACTCGTTGATGATGACAAGTGCCCCCTCAATATGGTTGGGTTTGTAGTCAACGTAGTACTCGGATGCAGACGTAGTAGCCATCTGCTGCATGGTCTGCTTCTGCTTCTGCTTGCGACGCTGGCTGGTGAAGCACTGCCTCAACTGCCTGATGCCTGCTGGGAAACATTTCCAGGACACATAGAGCATGAGGACCATGATCAGGAAGGAGAAAATGAGGGCCATGGTGCCTGTCACCACCTTGTGAATCTGCATGGTGCTCTCCAGGTCATCAGCAGACGCAGTCACCGTTAAGGAGTTGGTCACCACTTCCCCGCCCTCCACATCCTGCAGGTCATAGGGGTTTCTCGTCGGGCCATCGTATATGAAGCCTCTGGCACGGTTTCTGGTAGCGGTAAAGATCTGTGTTGTTGCTTCCACGTTGTCCTCGCATAACTGGAAAGCGTAGACGGCATCCAGAATGTCCTCACCCTGTGCGATGTCTGGGCTGGCGCACAGCAGGCCGCTGTCACGTTGTCCCTGGAAGTTGCTGAGCCAGGAAGCCAAGGCACAGACATTCCTGCTGCATTCCCAGTCATTACCTGACAGAGTGATGCTGGTCAGGGAGGTCCATGAGTCCAAAATCCGCTGATCTATGTAAGTCAGTTTATTAGAGTCCAGCATAAGAGTGTTAAGGTTGGGCACACTCTCGAACACGTGCGGCTCAATGTACTCAATCTCATTGTTGGAGAAGTCAATCTTCTCCAAATGGTCCCAGGTCCAGTCAAGGGTGCTGACCACAATGGTGGCCTTATTGTTTCGCATGTAGAGGGTTCGCAGGGATATGAGGCGGGGGAAATGGGCCAGATTGACTTTCACCAACTCGTTGTGCTCCAGATGCAGCTCAGTGAGCTTGAAGAGTCCGGCAAATGAATTACGTGCCAGGCTCTGCAGCTGGTTGTAACCCAGATCCAGGAATTGCATGCTCCTGCAATCCTGGAAAATCCGCACAGGGATGAATTTAAGGGCATTGTAGCGCAAATGTAAATTGGTAAGCTTCCTAAGGCCATGGAAAAGGTCTGGCTCCAAGGACTGAAGTCTGTTATAGGATAAATCCAATATTCGCAGATTGGGCAGAGGTCTGAAGGTCCCGTTGGGCAGGCTCTCTATCCGGTTGGTGCTCAGATCCAACTCTTTAACCCTTCGCAGCCTCTCGAAGGCATTCTCCTCCACAATCTCGATGTTGTTATGATCCAAGTAGAGCCAGGTAAGCTGCGACAGGCCCACAAAGTTCCCCTCCCGCAGCTCAGAGATGTTATTCTCGCGCAGGGACAAACCAATGGCGCTGCTCAGGTTTTGGGGGATGTCAGTCAGGTTGAGCCCTTCACAATACAACAGCTTGTTGTCGCATCGGCACGGCCTCGGACAGCTCCCCCCCACCAACGGAACTATTTTCAGAACAATGCCCAGGGAGCACAGTATTAGCCCAGGGGGCTTCCTTAGCGGCCACTTTAGGTACAGACCAATTAGGAGGAAATCCATTAGCATGAATATCCTGCAGTGTCGTAGAGAAAAAGTCCATTGAATCTTTCAGATCTTGGTCATTTTGGATTTTGTGATTTATAACTCCCCAAGTCTTTTCAGCTGATGTGTATTTCTGGAGAATATGGATGGTGATTTGTTACTTAAAGAATCAAGAAATCCTGCCACGTCGAAAGGAGAAGAGCGACGGCAAATAAACGACAAGTCACTTTGCTCATGTTAGATCAGCGAAAGGAAAAGAGAGACGAAGGTACAAAAAAAAATTGCACTCCTCGAGAATCAATCTCACATAAAGGATGCCTACTCACCCCTTTCCAGAGGCTGACAACCTCTATTCAGTTGATCCCTTTGTGCCGACACTAATTATGTGCGAAACTAAAAAAGACCCCAGTGTGGTACAAATTCAGCCCCCCCTCCTTTTCATCGGACACCAGATCCTGGCAGACTTACAATGTCTTAGTTCTCCTCGTGTGAAAGAGCCAAAAAGAGAACGAATCCAAGTGGCATTCAGCAGGCTGGTAGGAAGTGCAAGTTTCCCGGGCTGCATGCATGAGCGCTGTCCTCTCACTGCCGTTCCTCTGCATTGACTGCTGCGCCGATCTGTGGGAGAGACGAGCGGGGGAAAACGCGCACGAAGGAGGGAATAATCCACTCCAAACTCTCACTCTCCCTCTTTTCCTCCCTTCTCGTCAGAGACTCCCGATCTGTCGTCGCAAATCACCATCCATAACCTAAAGTGATCACTGACCTGCACAATGTACATTGAGTGGAGCTCGTTGGCATTCTGTCAGTGCTCGTTTCGTTTCTTCACAATTATACACATGCAAAAGCTGTGTGATCAGCATCATATAGCTCTCCTTTTCTTTTTTCCTGTCGTTTTTAATTCTTTGTATAGCAGTGATATCCAAAGATCATTGATGATAGTGTGTCTGGTAAGACTCAAATCTTCAGCAATGTCTTCTTTGTATGAAGCTCATTTCCTGTGGGCTGCGGAGGCTGTAGATGCTGAGGCTGAAGGCAGGCGCGGTGTATGGGGAGGAGAGAGATGCTCGATCCCTTGCAGCAGACTAGTGCACTGGCAGTGCATGCAGAAACACCTTCTGTTCACTGAGTGTCGTAAGCCACTCACAATTCAGCCCAGGCGCTCTCTCTCTCTCTCTCTCTCGCTCTCTCCCCCTCCCACCCTCCACCTCCTCCTGCTGCTCTTCTGCTCACCCTTTTTTTCTTCAATGCTCTCTCTCTTTTTCTTTCTTTCCTTCTCTCTCCCTCTCTCTTTTCGGAGCCTCAGACAATTTGATATTTAAGAGAGGCTGGGCTTAAACCATGGTTTAAATGAAGCACACAACTGAAACATTACCCCCCCCCAACTCCCTCCCTCGCTTTCTAAATGAATTGGAACACGCCATCTATCTGCCAACGTCTACTGTTTGTAGTACATGGTTTGCTTATTATTGCAGATTAATATCCTTCTAATGACTTAAGCAGTGTGTCAGTTCCCTGTGGTTTGATGTGTTGAAAGTCTTGCATAAACAAGAAGATAATTTAATTATTTTATATTAATTATTATCATTTTATCTGTTATTATAGGCAGAGCACATGGCTACGGGTGGGCAACACCTGAACGGACTAGCTGCTTATTTAATAGAAATTGTAGTGTATCATATGTGACCCTGGACCACAGAACCAGCCGTAAGAGTCAGTTTTTTAAAATTCAGATTTATACATCATCTGAAAGCTGATAAATAAGCTTTCCGTTGGTGCATGATTTGTTAGGATAGGACAATATTTTGTCGATATACAACTGGTATCTGAGGGTGCAAAAATTTAATTTAAATGAAATTAAGTTCTTAGCAATGCATATTACTAATCAGAAATTAAGGTTTGGTATATTTGTGGTAGGAAATGTACAAAATTTATTTATGAACAAGTGCTTTACTTAATATCCTAATGATTTTTGACCCATACAATTTATTTTTAGCTATTACATATACCCGTGTCACTTTTGTGATCCAGGGTCACATATATATAGTGTATATTTTGAAAATATTTCCATGTATATATTTATATTAATATAATTCATATTTTATATAAATATTTTAAATGTATAAACAACATATTTTGTCCATAATGTCTTCTGGATGGCATCAACAACATTCAACATTTTTAAATGTAGATTTGTATTATTGATTGTTTTTTGAGACTTGATAAATAACATCATGTCACTATGTGTGTGCCAATGGCTAGTTACTCTTGCTAGCCGATGAGCTATCCTAAACCAATACTGATACGGTCTCTGAGCGAGATTAATGTGTTTTTTGCCAGACTCCAATCGGACCATCAGAGTGAGTTCAAAATGGCATTGTAGTGTAAGCATTGCCTTTTCAGGCTGTTAGGTTGTTGAAAAATGAGCTTGTGCACGGCGAGCGTGGTAATGACATCGTGCGCCATATGTCATAGCGGTTAGCTGGTGGTACACATAAGCTCAGATATAGTCCACGGCATGGCGACTCCCCTCTCCTCCCACTTACGCCCCAGCCCCACCCTCACACGCCCTCATTGGCCTAGTCCTAAACCTGAATCACTACATTTACATTTCACAATGCCGCCTGCCCGGGCTTGTTTATCACAGCCATTTCAAGTCTCGCCATCTAGTTGGAATACAGATATCATCTGTTGCCACTTAGCCAGGCTTACATAAATATTCTGCTCAGGAGCCTTGTTGCAGTGCACCACGGATTGCAGTCCCCAGGCTTGTCATTTCATTCCGATTAATTTTCAAGGACAATGAGCTGTGACGATCCTGTACATGAAGCTAGCATGCATCTGTTGGTTTGCCTGCTTTCCGATGGCTCCTATAATTTTAAGATCAGCCTTTTCCTTTGCTTAGCACGCTGTGAAATATGAATTAATCTCATGTTGAAAATATGCCACACATAGTCTCCTTAGTCCGCTAATTGGCACAGGAGTCTGCAAACAAGGGCAAGTGAACAGCGTTTGCTCGGATTACCTTAACTCACGACTAAAACTCCTACGCCTTGAGGAAAACAGCCCACTAAGCTTTCTCTCTCTCTCTCTCTCTCTCTCTCTCTCTCTCTCTCTCTCTCTCTTTGCTCAGCATAGACTTGAGAGAAACACAGGGGTATTGGGCCAGCTTCAGTCTGCTTTTGGGTTAAAACCAACAGATCTTAGAGGAGCTGACAAGACGGCAACTATTTTGAGCACATCCAAATTGTACCCCATTGTATCTCAAAGAACACAATAAATCCACCGCAAAATGTACATTTGCTTTCTATTCTCCAGGTGATTAAATGAAATAACAGCATTTTTCTGCTCTTTCAAAGTATGGTGCCTCAAATCTATTACCTATTTCGCACCCTAAATGCTCAGCAAAGATTTGACAGAGAAATGGATGTGTTGAGCTCTAGGCGGACGGAAAAAGCCTATGACCGCGGCGTCCCAAAGCCTGATCTGTCTCTCCTCCACCTTGCCCATCTCTCTTTAGCTGTAATAAATGGGTGCAGCATCAGCTAATGACTTGGTGCACAGTAATGACTTGACACAGCATGAGGAAATGTGAAAATTCAAACCATTCCTGAAAGTGACTCTGAAGCACTTTTGGTTAGAGTGAACATTAGACCAGATGTGGTCCCATTGTTTTTTTTTTATTTTATTTTATTTTGTATATTTTTGAGTTACCTTTGAATTTGTATATTTTCAGTTTTATTTTATTTTGGGTACCAATTTATTTATTTTACCATTTACCGTTTTACATTTAGTATTTTTTTAAAGAATAGAATTAGAATATAGAGTGCTAGAGTTAGAGGCTCAAATAAAGAAGTGTTTTTAGCTGATTCTCGAAGATGTCTAAGGACTCTAAGCTGCTCAGATTGAGTTGGGCAGGTCATTCCACCAAAAGGGAACATTTAATTTAAAAGTCTGTGAAAGTGCTTTTGTGCCTCTTTGGGATGGCACAATAAAATGACGTTCACTTGCAGAACAACAATAACAACACAATTATTACCAAAAAAAATAAAAAATAAAAGTTTAGAATAATTTGAGTCATACGGTTTATAATAACTTGAAAGTCATAATGGGATTCAAAAACAAAGCTCCTCAATCGTTTAAATATAATTTAAAAAATAAGCGCACTTTTAAAAACAAGTTGTTTTATCGTCAAAAGGATTGAATTGATGTTGGAATATAATATGTTTCAATGTTGAACAAATGCTTTTTTTTTTCATTGTTCAGAGCGTAGTTGTGTCTATATTGTATACCCCATGCAATTTACAGCACTTCAATAAATCTCAAAGGTACCTTGCTTGATAGATATGACTCATCTTCATTTCCATACTTAATAGAGATGACATGAACAAAGGAGGTGGACCTGAAATTATTCAGAGCGTCAATTAGATGTGCATTGTGTTTATGCATTATACACCTAATCGATATCCTGTTATGTTCAATGGCAGATGTTTTCTGCGTCATTAAGTGTTTAACCACACATTCTCGTATCCGGTGGAGCTAAGCCATTAAACCGCTAACGCTTAAGTCCACCGCAGCTCTCCCGCAATTATAATGTATACCTGCTCTGCCCTGTCCTGATGAGACTTAAAATGGCCGCACTTTCCAGGCAGAGCACAGCATTTAGAGACGTGTTCAATCAATGCATCTGCTCTGGATTAGCAGTCCTGTCAGTGAGGTCTACCTACCCGCCTCAGTCATGCTGCAGAGATTTGCATGCAGACCTGCACACAGTTACTACTATTCCTGACCAGTGGAAGCATTGCCTTGAAATGTCTGGTCTTTTTTTGTACTTTCTCTGCTGTCTTGGATAATAGACTACTGGTGCAAAAAAAAAAAAAAAAAAAAAAAAAAAAAAAAAAAAAAAAATCACCCATTTCCCCAAGGACCTGACTCCACAGGCCTACTCTCAGATGAGTATGAAAGAGTCACTTCTCTCAGTGGGCCATTTGGACACTGTGAGTCATCAAAGGAACGTAGAGGTCTTTGTGGAAACAGTGAGTTCTCCTGAGTGACCCTCCTCAATGCTCATTGGACCGCTGTGCTGGTTTAGGATAGTAGGCCCTCATTAATCCAAGTGGGATACTTTGAGTTGTCAGAACAAAACAACATGGGGAATATACACACCTCTCTCTCTTCGTCTGTGCCTTTCACCCACTTCTTTGTTCTTAGTTGAAGACATTTTCACTAGACCTGTATGGAATATGCACTCAGAGATGAAAAATAAGCAGATTTGGGTAAAATTTTGGATAAAATCCTACAAATTCCTCACCACTTGCAAGTTGCATTCATTTGTTTGTTTGATTCTTATTATAATTGCAAAGGGTTTTGAACAGATGTTGTGTAAATAAATGATACATTCTAATTTGTTTGCATTAAGATACATTTTAAAAGTCATGTACTCTCAGCTCCATTTGATACCATATTTAAATCCCTTCATATTTTTTTTTCGCCTCTCAACAGGGGGATTGTACAATTTCTTTCTCCCTCATCTGAGCACAAGATAAGTAAATTTGAACCTTGGTTAACTGATATGTGTTTTTGATCAAATAAACGCTGCCTTTCCACTATCTCTTAACAAACGACAAGCGACAGACCAGAAGTCATTTAATTTCAATGTAAAGAAGTACGGGAGCTGTGTGGAGTGTGGAGGCGAAAGGCAACAATTGTACGTGAAAGTCGGAGATAGTGGAAAGGCAGCTTTAACGGTAGTACATTAATCCTGCATTTATTTGCACAATAAGAACAGTAAGAAAGTTAGAAAGTTCAAAAGTTAGTGCATCTTTGCTGAATAGAAGTATTAAAGGTGCTGTATGTAGAATTGACAACTAGTGGTTGAACTAGGTATTGCAGTCCAAATTCAAAATATTGGTCAGGGCCCCTCCTCCTCAGACTTAACGCACACGCAGGTTGCCAGATTGACGACATCAACAGGAACGAGCGCCCATGACGATAAATGAAATTAAATACGCTGTGATATTTTTATGCTTTAATAGAGTCAAAAACTTACATACAACACCTGTAAGCTCTTTCAAAACAAAACAAAAAAACTCTGATGACCCCAAACTTTTGAATGGTTGCATATGTGTGCATGCACATGCACATAAACACACAAGAAACATGAAGATTATGTGTGGGCTGTACAGTCTGCTTGGATAATATGAATGTAATCACTAAGAATTTTTACAGTATGTTAGCTTTTAAAAATCATATAGGCTGAAAGTAATTTTCTTTAGGTAGCACTTTTAAAAACAAGTATCATAATTGCGAAGATCCAGAAGCTTTTGCTGTTCAGCCCCATTCCCTAGTCGGTTCCTGCCCTGAGGCTAAAGGCTTATTGATTTGGCTTTCTAAGCAACTCCATCTCCACTGAGAGGTTCTTTAGGTGAACCACAGCTGAGGCCTCCTGACCAGGTACTTTGGTGTGATAAAATTTGTAGTGCTAGTTCAACAGAGCCACACTTCGTACGTTTGTGCATTTACCAAGAGAACAGACAGTTTCTGCTACCTATAGTCATTATGTATGAGTGTTGATTGAATTCATTATATAAGAGAATGTATCTGATTAGTTTAAATTAAGTTATACCAGAACTTATTTACTAATTGCAGCTAATAAATCAAAATCTCATACATTCGAAGAAAATAGCTTATTTCAGTGTTGCACTACACAAAGTGACTCAAAATGCCTGAATTGCCCACTTAGACTTGGATATTCATATTTCAATATCTGATTTTTTTGTATTGCATAATCATAATAATAATAATTTCACGATTTTCCCCTCTAATTTAGATTCTAAACAAGAAACAAAATTAGAGATCATTATGATGGAGCCTTGCTGTAGTCGATTGTAATAAATATTTAGGATTCAGATTTGAATCAGTTCATGATAAATTATGACTTGATCCGTGCAATGCAGTATGTGGAAAAAGATGACTGTTTAATCATGCATAACTACGAAGCTCCTGAATTTTGGAACAGATCGAGATATGTGTGATTTATTTAATATGTTGTTTTGTAATGACATGTTGTTATCTGATTTTTCCGGATTAGAGGATTCTGTGTTTTGGCATACGATCTTCCACCAGCCTGGGCATGTTTTTTGGCTTTAAACAATTTAAATGAATCCCATCTCAATCCTTCTTGAATATCTTCAATGTACTGTACAAAAAAAGACAAGCATGTAGAGTCAATGAAACAGCTAGACAGCTTATCCTGATGTTGACTAGCACCTCTTTGATCAAACTCCCATTAGTAACAATAAATATTAGACAGTCACCATTAAACATGCAAAAAAAGAACCACATTCTAAATGGATAATATGTAGACTTTGATATGTAGTCTCATGAGTTCTCATAAGCTCAATATTCAAACCAGCTATTTCGTCTGTCATTACCATCACAAAGCAATTTGTCATTACAAGTCAGTCGCTGTCTTCATGGTTGCCCATAAATCCTGCTCATGAATCACTCGTTGAATCATTCAATGAATCATTTTTTGATGCGTGATGTCCTAGTCTCTGTCTGCCGTTGTCAATATTGTTTTTCCCCCTCTGTCTTTAAATTACACTGTCACTAGGGCTTGTCACACAAGTTCATGCTAGTGGGCAGGTTTTCATGTCGCCTGACAATTAACAGCATCTTCTATTAAAGAGTCTCTATGGTAATGTGTTATTGAGCCCAGCGGTGGCTAAAGAGGGGTCTCTGGGTTTATAATGTGGTTAATGCCTAATTGGCCCTCTGCTGAGATAATGTGGAGGGATGACAATGAAGGGTCAGGCCTGACTGAGGCTTACCCTGGCTGTGAGGAGGGAGAGAGGGGACCATGGAGCTTACTGTGAGCTGGAGCTTTCACCAGACAGCTGATCCCATTTTGCAAGCCAGTGGAAAGGAGGAAAGACGAGAGGGTGTTGTATGTTGTATATTGGGTAATGATGATGGTTGCCAAGCGGAAGGTTGCTGGTTTGATGCCCATTTGGAGTGAGTCATGGTTCATCGCCGTTGTTCCCTTGCCCAATGCACTTAACCTCATTTTGCTCCAGAGGATGTTTTGGTTCATGGTGCCATTCATTGGAAACATTTACTGTAATATGTAGAAACTCCACTGGCCCTGGTCGTATATTCTGAAGATTCTGAGAAAGAAATATAAAGTCTTAACAAAACAGAAGAAACAAGTCTAAGAGTATATTGAATCCAGGTAGCTCTTAAAGTGACAGCAGTCTAATATTCCTGCTGTCTGTCATTAATGTTAATCACACAGCAATAGAGAGAAAATCTCACTGCGCTTGACTAAATCACTTTCGTAACTTTAATAAAAACAAACATATATTTAATTTACACAGTGAAGAATATGCAGTGTTTTTA
>SCHK01369910.1:0-15014 GCA_004124795.1 Poropuntius huangchuchieni | reverse complement strand
AAAAAAAAACACTGAGGTAATAAAGACGAGGTCTACAGGACAGCTGCTCTCTCTCGGACAGATGGGTCAACATAGAGACCACCTGTTCAGAACATGCACACAGAGAACCCAAACCATAGAACAACAGGGGCAAAAGGGGTTAGAAAAGGGTGAGGATTTCATGAAATTCTAAATTAGAAACGCATTAAATGTTCTATTGAACCTCAAAGATAAGAAAAAAAAACGTGGACTAGGGAAGTCAATTGCAAAACTAGAAAACCCTTCCAAAAAAATATTCTGAAGAAAAATAAAGGACTGCACATGTATTCTTTATTCTGCCTTTGCAAAAAAAAGACACAAACACTACTCCACCAACCTCTGCAAAGCCTTGTGTTTCTCAGTCACAACATCTGTGGCAATAAGGGTCTTTAAGCCCAGGGCTGACATGTGCTTGTTTCTGCCCACTGGTCAACCACAGGACATTGTGCGTGTATTCATGTAGAGAATTAAACAGTGCCTACAGAAATTCTCCACGCTTACTGTTAAAGATCAACACTAAAGCTACTCCTCAGAAAGAGCAACAAAAGGTACTGTTCTATTCATTATGCAGAAACTTACATAAAACAATAACAAAGACAATAACGATACTCATTTAGCTGATGTACTAAAAGTAACACTTCACTAAAAGATAACCACCACGCACAAAAGAAAGAACAGTTGGGAGGAAAGGACATCAGATTTTGGGTGTAGTCATGAACAATGAATTCAAAAAACGTAATCTTGATTTTCTTAATCAGATCAGAAAAAAGAAAATTAGTTAAGCAAAAATGTCAACTGTCAAACTGTTTTTCCCATTTAAGCTTCAAACAAGTAATACAGAGAAAAATACTTCATATATTTTCTCTGAAGACAAGAATCAATATCTTGACGATTTTGCTTCAAGTAGATGTTTCTCGGTTTAATGATGTTTAGATATTTTAACAGAACTGACAAGAGGGTCATGGTTTAAAGCACATTCAGAGATGATGAACTGATGGCAGCTTCAAGTGGAACCAACATTTCTTAAAAATACACAATGTCCTTGCAGCAGCTATTTTGTAGAAAAGTGCTGAAATGGAAAAAATCTCAAATAACAGTACCGGAGCACAGCAAAAACAAGTCATTCTTGAAGATAAAGGTTTAAGTATCATGGAAAGAGAGATCTCATATCATAAAGGTCAAACTGTCTAGTCAACAATTTCACAGTGATAACATACACACCAATAATAAAGATAATAATCCCAAAAATAAATCTCATGGCATATCAGCCATCCCACTTTTGAACTCGTGGCACCTTGAAGATCGCCCAACTTTCACTGAAAAAAGATATTTTGAATCGTTGCTTACATAAGCAGGCAGTGCCATTAGCACAGTGGTTCTGATTAGGACATGGGTGATGCTGTTTTTTGTTTCAGAGATGTTCTCTTGGCTTGTGTGCTGTGAATGGCACAGCTTGAGGTGGGCAGAAGGCAGACGGGATGCTGGGTTTATTCGTGCAGCTGGATTAGGGCTGTGCTTACAGAATGACACAGAGCCGCTGTATGGCGTACAAGCTGAAAGATCATATGAAGCTTCTTAGCAGTGGCATATTAAATAGGGAACGCAGATGTATCCTTTACATTCAATCTGATATTGATAAAAGGCAGCAAAGAGAGATTAAAGAAACCCTTTACAAGAGACAAGCTGACATTAATGAAACATTCAAATACGAGAAAAAGTGCATAAAGAAAGAGGACTCTTGTGCTTGTTCAAGTAGGCCATTTTTGCCAAGTTCCAAAGTGGGATATAACAGTATCTCATCCCCAAATTTGGCCAAACTTTCGGGCAGTTTTTGATAAACACTCTTCAGAATCCAGAAGTTCAGTTAGATGGGTCCTCCACTCCAGGCTCGGGAATGTTTTGTTAAACGGCCACAAAAGCCAGAGAAGGTTTTACAGCCAGTGTCCAACAATCCAGTTTCAGGGTCGAGCTCCATTGTTGCACACACAAAAGGGAGATGTTTTATTCACAATAGCAGGGCACTACATTATGTAGGGCATCGGGGGCCTGGCGACAAGGAATGCAGACCGATTGCCTCTCAACCTTCAAAGCTTCTATCAATTGTGCAGCTTTGGATTCTTTTGTTTATATTAATACACATCAGTGCATCAACAAATTCCAAATTTCATTCAATGCTGCCAAAGCGTCCTAGTTGGATATTATGTGGTAACTAGATTTTTACATTTACAACGTGCTTGTAATAAAATCGGGTTAGCAACTCAAGGCATTATTTTAATTCTAAAGTCTTCTAAGGTTATTTTTTTAGCATAACTGATAATTGAGGCAGCGTTTGTAGGAAACGAGGAGTAAGCCTGTAGTTGTGTTTATTTCAGTTATATGCGCTATTGCCATGGATGTTGGGGAGTATTAGGAAACATCTGACTGTCAAATACCACAACTGACCAATCAGATTCAAGAACTCTAAAGAGCCGTGTAAAAAGTGCTGATGTTTAATACTGAAGGATTTTGAAAAACTTGATGGGATAGCAAGGATTATTTTTGCTGATAAAGACGGGTCCTTATCCAAGTCTTTTTTGAGATGGCTGTACAACTGTGCAAACTCATCAGAATTCTGTGTTGTGATAACATTCACAGCTGTTTCAACACTCTACACATTAGAGTAATTATCCATGTCCTCCTCCGCACGGCGAAATGCAAGCACCACACGCTGCCCCTTAAGCTTCTTACAAACCCAAACTTCACATCGAAAAAGTGTCCTTTTATAGCGACAGCAGCCTAAAGGGAAGAGTGCCTGCCGAACAGCAGTTCCAGCTACAGGAACAGCTTCACAAACACAGAGGGACGGGGGTAGAAAGGAGGCTGTTGGACGACAGTAACGAATCCGTCGCTTGCTGTTGTGCTGCGTAGCATGCCATCTTGAAAACAAGATGAGGGATGCTGGCCAGATTTCTAAACCGAACGCACCCACACACACACAAAACATCTCATCTTTAATTCAGATGCTGTTATCTGTTCGAAGAGAAAATGCCTTAATATTGGCACAGAGGTTTGAACAGAATGCAGACATTGGGGATTCTTGTTGGTCGGCTTCACTTAGAGGAGAATCGTTAGTCCATCTTGCAGAAAAATCCAAGCAGGTTGTAGATGGGGATGCAGCCAGAAGGCCACGGAGCGTGATGAGCACCACACGCTCTCCAGTCGTGAAGGCGTCCAAAACGAAAGGCCTGGTTCCTCAAGGGGCTCGGTTGAGTGCCAACAGTCTGTGTTAGACGCTGGTGCTGCTACTTCAAGTCTGTCCGTGTTTTCCTACAGTACAGTTAAATGAAGGTGAGAACTTCATGATATTAATGGTTTAGGTTTGGGAGGCTTTTTTAGTCCCATTTTTCACACATCATTTCATCGCCTGAAGTCAAAAAACTCAACGGGCCCAACATAAATTTTCCAGCCAGGGCTGTTGATTAATGGATGTTGATTGATTGCAATTTAACCACCAAGACATGGAAAACTGTAGCATTGTTCCTTTCATAGGAAGCACAGAAGGGCCCCAAGGCATCAATGCATACTGCATAATGTTTGGAGAAAGGGATCACGAATAAGCAATGCTATAACCAACTAGTTATGCCTTCCCAACATCGCACCGCTATTTCCTTGTTAACCAATCCAACAGGACTAATAAATTAAAACTAATAAATGCCAATTTCTATGCTCATGAGATGTGAGCACTGCTCTTGTGTCAGTTACCATAAATAGTTTTCCAAAGTGGGATTTTTAGAACTTTAATTGGAAAGTACAATGTCAGTTGAAATGCATCATACAAAAGCAATGCATTAAAATCTAGAGGAATACGTTTAATTTTAATGTTAATTTAGAAAAAGGGTGCCCAGAACAAAAAAAACAAAAACAAAAAAGCACATTCATGACCTGTCCTCATTAAGAGAGCAAATTGTGGCTGACAAAGCATATGCAGCTAGTTAAAGGGGTAATAGTGCAATGGTTAAATGATGCGTTTCCTTCAAGGGAAAAAAGACAATGTGTCTCTCAGTCTAAAGATGGATCACTATTAGCCTTTCTGAGATGAGTAAATAGCATCTAGACAGAGTATAAAATCATTCTTAATCACTTGACGACTTGCATTGATTAAGATGAAGGCATCTAAGGCACTATAAATACTGGAGAAAATGTGTTTCATGAGCAGGCTCAAGAGTGCTATGGGCAAAAGCTAAAGCCTTTTTCCAATGAAAAATCCAAAATAATAGCTCAATGGTTGCTGCTTACACGGACTATGAACAGGTGCTCACTGTGAGCGCTACAGAATGCAAAACAAAGGAAAAATGTAAGGAAACAAAGTAAGCAAAATAAACCCAAGTAAAACTAAACATATGGTAGATAGATAGTTTCTGCTACCTCTCAACACTTGGTGTAGAGTGAGCCAGGTGCATAGAGAAGAGGAACTTTGGGTACACACCACAAGCAGAAGCAGCACATATTTATTTTGGTGCCCATATTAACAGGTTACAGTCCACAGTGACCACACAAGCAGTGTGCAAGAAGAGTTTCAGCGCTGAGCTTATTTTTTTACCATGCTTTGTGTTCTAAACCTAGCAGAAAACACTTTGAGAATGCATAAACCTAAGAAGAATGTAGTGCAATTCCGGCAACAAAGGAGAAAAAGTCAGTGACTCATTTACTCATAAGTCTTTTTTTTTTTTTTTTAAGTCTATCAGGCTTTGTGATATTTCAACAAATCAGACAATTTATGCAGTTTAGATTTTGCACTTCATTGCCAAGTCAAATTATTCATTTATGGTAGTAATAAAAAAAACAGTTTAGTAACTTAGAAATTGCATTGTTTTTACTTTACTTATGCAACTGCATTTGCAATATGAAACAAGCCTTAGATAGGAAAAAGTGCTCTGCTCTGCTACCTGACAACAATGCCCAAATGCAACAGGAACTGTAGTGTATCTAAGACACTATCAAACCTATTCATGACAAGCCTATTTTAAACACTCTAGAAGGCTTATTGGCCTTAAAGTGGCCATAAAGCATCTGGGAGATGGCGCGGACATAAGAGGTAATCAGAATCACTCAACTTGATGCTTGCCATTGAATCTGTATATTGAAAATCCAAACTGCAGAGAGCCATGATAGCAGGTGTGATCATCCCTAGCAAAAATAAATGAACTCCCAAAGTGACTGAATTTAGAAGAGCAGCAACGATGAAGGATTTGTGAAGACTACTCAAATGGAGCATGGAGCGATTTGCTCATAAGGGACCTACAAAGCCATCACAAACTGTTAGATTTCACAATCACATGCAGATCTGGAGCTAACAGGCATTTTTTTCTGTAAACTCAAGGAAGGGGGTCACAAACATTTTATGACTAGTTCTGTCTGATAGCAACAGACTATCCAACAGATGTCTATGATGGAGACGGAACTAGGCTAGATCTAAAATATTGTTTCGAAAATGCCGATCAAGCTAAGACAATGATAATACACCACCTGATTCAATGCTCATCTGTCTACCCAAAAGAAAAGTTTCAAGGTGACTGTGGGCTAAAAATCATGCTTCAATGTCTCATTGACTAACAATGAGCATTGGGGGAAATTATACTGTCATCTATTATTATTAATATTGCCTGAAAATGTGCCATCACGGTTGCATGTTACCTGAATAATAATGGAAATGGCATGTTAATGTTCCATTTGAGAGGCATTTTGTGATAATCAAGGGGAAAAAAGAATTCAGCAACACTGTTCAAATCAATCCACAGGGAATTACAGAAACATAATCTAAGCAAGTATATTGCAATAATATAATGCAATACATACTTTGCGTGTGCAACATTGCATGTAATGAAACTTAGGCTATTACAGTAAGAAAATGATGTCAATCCAAACCTGCTCTGGTACAATCCAAGCATAGATATTCAATGACATTATGAACTCGCTTTAAACAAAGTACAAATCAGTGGTAATCCACTATGATTAAATGCATTCTTGATTGCTTTTGCTTTATCTAAATTCCTCTAGAAACAACGTGGGGCCTGTGGTAAGCGAGGAGTGCAACAGGATGAGTCTGAGCCACTGACGTCAAAGATAAAGAACTTTTACAGAGAGCTCTGTATCTAAATGAGAGATGAAATGGAAAATATAATGGGTGACAGGGTGTAATAGAGAGAGTGTGGCTACCTCATCTGCCCCCCCCCAACCCAATCTCTACCAAAGAGAGTAATTACATAAGAAGAAAAGGAAGAGAGAATTTTAAATGGCCCCTTCAACATGATTGTGCTCACATATTATTCTGTTCTGATTAGGCATGAATATTCTGAGGGGGCTCGAGTCCTTTCTAATGGCAGATAGATACAGCAGGAGCATACTGATGAATTCATACAGAAACTTTCACCTCTACAAAGCCCTGATTGGGCCTAAAGATCAGAGCAGCCTGATTCAAGTTTGCTTAAACAGTCTGAAAAGATACAAAAGTGCTCCAGACAAAAGTTGAGTTGATTCGGATCGACTTCAGTTAACATGCACTAATGAAAACACATGACCCACAATATTCAAGTCCATTCAGCCAGGCTATCTGTAACTTGAAAGGCACTTTCATGATCTATGAACGAGACAGCAGTGTTGCTGATCTGGCCTTCCTGGAATTTTGGAAATCTTGGAAGAAGTCTTTCAGGGGGTTGATTAAGATTAGTTACTAGCCTCAGTCACAAGGTTGGACATACTACTCATTCTTTACTACCACATTTAATGAAAAGAGTGAAATTACCTATTAAACAACAAAGCTGGAAATTATGCTTTTTAACAGCATAGAAGGAGTTCTTATGTTGTTAACTTGTTACTTTTCATTCAATAATAGTGCAAATTAATTAACTAAATAAAATACATTTTGTAAAATAATGCATGGGTAAGCACTTTTTAAGACCACAAAAAACAAATGCGTTCAAGTGTCCAAACTTTTGACTGGTAGTGAAAAAACTGTTAAAAAATTAAATACAAGCTAAGCAATGGATTTGATTCACAAAAAGCTTGCTAATTATATCAGGTTCCTTCCTCACACACATAATAAACCTACGGTCGTGTCACACGGTTAAAAGCTCGACACTTCCCAACACATGCTCGTGATGAGTAAGAGGGAACAGCCTGGGTCTAAAAATCACACAAACCACACCTGTTATGGCTAACAAACATGAACATTCGCCTCCGCTCAATCACCCTCCCGAGCGAGAGACAATCCTGTTTTTGACACAAGAGGCAACCCACGTACATCTGAGGTGCTTTACTATGCAACACCACGGTTCGTGGGAAGACAGGCCGAATAATACTGAAGAGATTAATCTAAACCTAAGGGGAAGGTTATGTCACATCATCCGAACTCTGCTTTAAGGGCAGCTGGTTTCTGCTGAAGGCTGCCAACAGCTGGCTCTTTCTTCATGTGTCTTCAGTGGAAGTGTGGGAGGAAATACTTAGTGATCCTGATAATCAAAGCAAGGCTTGAACATTTTAACACATGATCTCACAAGATCACCAGACACTTGGAATATGCCTACAACACAATGTAATGCAATGACTCCAATATTGAATCAACCAGTTATCAGCAGAGTCTAGTGCATATTAGTGTATAAAAAAAGCCAACCGTCACCAAATTAAAAAAAAAGCAATATTTCAGTCTAATAACAGAAGGGTGAAAGACTGATTAAAAATGGCATCATCATATAAAATGAACCCAATGTGTTAAAACACTGTAATGCTTATTTTCTTTATAACATTAACAAAAGTGTCAAAGTTGTCACATGCACTCAACTATGCTTATATAATGAATCCTAAACAAACAGGATTTGTCGAGTTTAGTGCATTGCAACACTTGCATATTTACATGATTGTTCAAATTGAAATGCACAAACGTGTATGCACGTCTTTTCCTCACACCCTATATGAAGTGTAATGCAAGTATGAAGCAGAGCTTAACCTGATTTTACTAATTGGTCAATTTAGCTGTGATAATTTGAACGATTATTTTTAACAATACTATCAATTCCAAGACTAATGCGAAGACAATCTACATCATGAATCTAATTTATTTAAAACAACTGTTTGCCTATGAATTATTTATAGGCAGTGCGCAAATAGCGCACGTACAAATTTTTCAGCTCTCTGTCTTTCTATGTATCATAATCTTGATTCCCTGTGGGGTAAAATTAAACGAGATTTTTCTTACCTCATGGTGATTTCCGCGCTATATATTCGGCGTTATATAATTTCAGAGAGTTTTCAAAGTTCGCACTTGATCACAAAAGATATGAATGAAACGCCGCAGGACCAGAGACAGTTTGTATCCCGCAAAGTAAAAAAATAAAAATGAAAGTAAATAAAAAAAGAACTCGGTCTACATGATCTACCGCATTGCACCGCTTATGTGGATGCTGCAGCTCAAAAAAAATGTAAGTGAGAATGTAATTCTCTGTTTGGTCTTGCAAGCGCCTGATCTTCTAATAGCGGCAACGTGCCGCTGGGATCCCCTTGAACAGCCACAGCAGCGACGCAAAGCTTTGCTGGGCTACGTCACCACGCAAGAGACGCACAGGCCACGCCCCCATATGCTACTTTATTTGTACAATACACAAATTCTTGAAAAGTAAAATGGAAATTATTAAATAAATCTACGCCAATTGTAAGTCAGTATTAGCTAAATATAAACATATATAAATGCCAATGTCGTTTTTTCCAGCAAAAAGAAAAACTAAAAACTATATTTGATAGCGCATTTGGTAATATTTATTCAAGCCTTCACCCTATAAGTGTATCTGATATGATCTGTCTGCTGTCACCTGTTCATAAAGCCCTCTTTGCGCTCTCTTTGATGGCAGAGGTAAGGGATCTGATGGTTCGTCACAAGTGTTCAAACCGTGTGACTTGAGCAGGGTTAAACCCCCATATCTCAGTTACTAGATCAACTACCACTGTCACTCATGCATCTCCGATTCTGAACTGTGGTACTTACATGGTAATAAATATGTGGCTTGGTTATATGACTGAAGGCAAAATGAAAGGGATATCATTTGGAATACAATTTCAAAATTTTGTGCAATGCAACTTTGAAAAAGTCTACACTGCCATCTGCTGGTGCACTCTTATAGAGTTTAGTACACATGCTTATTTGAACAAAACATACTCGTGCTGTAGTCTCAGGACCCCTGTATGTCACGCCATTGCTTTTTAGACCATATTTAGTGGTTAATAAAATGTTTAAGTTATGCTTTCTAGGTACATTGTGCATTTTAAAACTTTTTTTAAAAGCTTTTTAAAACTCTCATGTCGTTTCAAGTCAGTTTTAAAAAAAGAAAACATTAACAATTTGCTAATATATTGTTTTGCAAGACAATTACGCTCTGTCTCAAAGACAAATAATGTATAACAGTTATATATTCTTCTAGGACTATCTTTAAAAAAAATAAAATACACGTCATTTTAGCAGTCTTTCACCGGACATTTACGGGAAAGTTGTAGGCTTGCAGAAAGTTCAGGAGACAGAAAGTTCTGTACCAGAAGGGAGCGCACTGGGGCTCATGAAGCCCCCCGAAAATCATCTTCTGAGCCGCGTTCAAATCGCAGGAGGACGTTTTGAGTCTTACTGGATGCATGTGTAACTAGAACGTGTAATCGTTTAAAATCTGTTGGATATTTAACTATCCTGACTATTGAACTCTGATTTAGCAATTACTATAAAAGTATTATAAATACAGTCATCACAAATAACAATGATTGGCCCAACCTGACTTGCGCTGTAAAATGTAACAAGTACCACGTGAGAACGCGACCACTAAGCCCCGCCCCTCTTTTCACTCTTTTTACGTTAATCGTCACTCCACACGCGCGTTCTGTTCCTTTGAGCCAATCACGATCCTCAAATCCGACACGTACCCTACGTAGTGTGTACGTATCAGTGTGCATGTTTTCTATTGGCGCGTTCAGCTGCCGACCAATCAGAGTGCGTGTTTCAACGACTGAAGGGGGCCATATTTTATGCCACCTGGGTTTTGCTTGGAACAGCTGTATTTTGCTACGCCGTTAAAATATTTAATAAAATACCACGTATTTAGTGTTTATTACATCATGCCTTATTATCAGACGTGGGAAGAGTTTGCGCGAGCTGCGGAAAAACTGTATTTGACGGATCCGATGAAGGTAATTAATAAACAACCTCTTAGTTTCAGGCTACTGGCTAGAAGCACAGCTCATGTTCACATATTTTACGGTTAAAGAGCAACTTACTAAAGTTGTGGAAATGTATTCGATATGTCGTAGGTGTGTGGATTATATAATATCATGTATCNTAAAGTTGTGGAAATGTATTCGATATGTCGTAGGTGTGTGGCTTATATAATATCATGTGTTTGTTGTATATATTCGTCTAAATGTAACTGTCAAGATAGAAAGGCTGCAGTATTCAAGCCTGAAACGTACTGATGCACTGTAACTTTTTTTTTTAATGTTGTTTATTAAGGTCAGAGTGGTTCTGAAATATCGACACTGTGATGGAAATCTCTGTATGAAAGTCACAGATGATGCTGTGGTAAGTTTTGAGTCCTTGCAAGTAGACTGTTTTGTTTTTGGTCTTATTTAGAAGATGTTATATTCACTATAAGTTTCCTTTCAGTGTCTGCAGTACAAAACCGACCAGGCCCAAGATGTAAAGAAGATTGAGAAACTGCATGGGAAGTTGATGAGATTAATGGTCTCCAAAGAGTCCCACAGTGGAGCCATGGAAACGGACTGAATGAATCAAAGGAACTGTTGGGATTGGACAGTTGTTTGTTACTCAATCTGACTGACAATGATGTGAAATGGATCTACAGGAGGATGAGGATAATGTTTGGTTGATGTTTATTGACTGTATACTGAGAATGGTCAAGATTGTGCTCATTTGGAGAGCAAGCAGCAAGAGCATCCTACAAGAGGCTGATTTTTGTATTCCTGTTTGGAGGTCGGACAACATTGTAATGATCATACAGCTGTTTTCATTTGGTCTCCCTATTATTTAATGTTTGGAGAAAGTTTTAACTGCAACAAAATCAAGGGAATACATTTTGAAGCAGGACCTTCTTAATTTTTTAGAATACAGTAAAATCTCAGTCCTGAAGTTTGTATATCTATGCATGATGTACACTGAACCTAAATAAATGTTTTTTTTCTTCATATTTCATTTGACTTTTAACAAGTATTACTGTCTGCAAACATTTAATGAGTGCCTTTAAATGTTACTTAAAAAGCCATTTTTTCTGTTCATTTGAGTTTATTTCAATATTTCACAAAACACGTCTGTCTGAAACACAAGATAGAAAACCGTTGTGGAGTGAAGGAGTAGTTTTAGTTGTTATAAAACTGACAGGGTAGTTTTCAAAATTGTAACCTAGTATTTGAACTCTTTAATGCTTTGTTTTTATATGTACTGAAACTTCAATGTTGGTTGTTAGATACAATATACTGTATCTAACAGAAGTGATGACCTAGCAGTAGCTTCTGTCATGTTTCAGCGTACAAAGCCTAACCCGGACAATAAGCTTGTCAGGATGTACAGCCACAATATGTCAGTTGAATAAGAGACTGATGGTTTTAATGTGAGACCTAACCTAAGAAAACCCACCCTGCTCCAGTCAGCTGTAAAATGTGTCTGGTGCATCCATTCAGTTTTTTTTACTATACACAAAGCCTAAATAAATTTTCACAAATTACTTCAGTAAAGTTACGTTTTAAGACGGTTTGTTTTGGTTACACTTTAATATTTTGAAGATTTCTAGAACGTTATTACGTAACTACAATCACAATGCAACATTGTGACATGCAAAAACGTTTGTTTGGTGTGTATTTATTTTGCACAACAATAAAGCCACAGCTGTTTTCTGAAAGAAGAAAATAAATTTTACACAACAGAATTATTGGCATGTCCGTAACTGAACAGTGAAAGGGAGCGTGCTCAGCGCCTGATTGCATTGTGACTACAATGTGACTACATTTCCCGTGGTGCACTGGGCTTAACGTTAGGTTACTGCGTCTTGGTGCTAAACGATCGTCGCATTACTTTGCTACTATTGAGGTGAGTGTGCTTTATCTCTGGTGTTATGAATGCGACGAATGTGCAAAATTTAGGTAGTTTGTTAGTTAATATTAATCTACAGCAACAACATATCAATCGATTGTTGCTATAACTCGATGTTTACGTGTATATTTATGAATATCAAATCACTGGTTATGCAACTTTCTCGTGCAATTTTAAGTTTATTGACTTAAATGCAGTTAAAAAGTAATTTCTGTGCAGGTTATGTTAGCAACTTGGTGGCTCATAGATTTGTTTTCTTTCAAGAAAAAGACTGCAAAAGAGTTGCTTAGTCTCTTATTGGATTTCCACTAAAATTATTAGATTAAAATCTGTTTATATTATTTGTTGGTGCAGAAAAAGTAATATCAGAAGAGGTTATGTCTGATTTTTTGAGAATAATTCATAATTAGAAGAACAACCCACATTCTGACATTCCTGTTTACAGGGTATTTACTGTGCATTGGTAGTTAGACAGAGAAAAGCTTTGTCATGCATTGTGCCCCAAATGTTGTAACCACAGAGCTTTGTCCATCCTAATCCCAGTGTTGGGAATGTTGTGCAACAATAAACCTTTGCTCCATTTTCTTTTATGCATGCATTGAAAGCATGTTGCCTAGTGGTTGTATGAAAGGTTGCTGGTTCAATCCCTGCAAGGGGTGATCCATGAACTATTGGCATTTCTCCCGCTTCAGTTTACTTTGAGGACATAAAAATGTTATTTACTCCACTCCAGGGCCCTAAACCATGTACAAAGAGTTGGCAGTGGCGTTGGGGCTCGGAGCGGTGGTAGCCCTGGTATTCCTGAAGAAGAGAAGGAGTGTCCTAAAAGCTCAGGATGGGTGGTGGGGTGTGGGAGCTTGTCCCCAAGGACCTGAGGATGACAGTATCCGCCCTTTTAAAGTAGAGACAACTTCAGAAGAGATTGAGGTAAATCCTGATGTAATCATTAGAATCAAATTTCATATGGTAATTTCGCTGGAAATACGTTTTGGTGTGTATTTGGTCTGTTGCAAAAGCTCCTTTATATTCCTTAGGATCTGCACCGCAGGCTAGATCAGACCCGCTCCTTTCCTTCTCTTGAAGACTGTCAGTTTAACTATGGCTTCAACTCCAAATACCTTGAGAAGGTTGTGTCTTATTGGAGGAATGATTTTAACTGGAGGAAACAAGTGGATAAACTGAACAAATACCCTCATTTCAAAACCAAAATCGAAGGTGAGCCCTGACTAGTACACAGCTGTAGTGTCACATTACCTAAATTTTTTAGCGGTTTGCAAAATGTCATGTAAAATCTCATAGAGCAACGGTAAATGCACCTTAAAGGAATAGTTCATGCAAAAAAGAAAATTAGCTGAAAATTGACTCATCCTCAGGCCATCCAAATATAGATGAGTTTGTTTCTTCATTTGCAATGTTTTGGAGCTATTCCATAGTACACCACTTGTTTATAAATGGATCTTCTGCAGTGAATGGGTGCCATCAGAATAAGAGTCCAAACAGCTGATAAAAACCACAATAATCCACAAGACTCCAGTTCATCAATTAACATATGTTAAGTGCTGTGTGGTTGTGAGAAACAAATCCATATTTAAGTTTTTGTATTTATTTATTAACTGTAATCCATCCATAATCCCAGTCCCAGTCCGAAATACCAATCCATAATCTATAATAATGCTTCCTTCAGTGATAAAGGACTCATATTTTGAAGTTGTTTATTACAAACACAATTTTTCACTTCATTACATTAATTAATCAACTGGAGTCATGTGGATTGTGATGTTTTTATCAGCTGTTTCAACACTCATTCTGATGGCACCCATTCACGGAAATGATGTACTGCTAAATTTCTCCAAATCTGATGATGATCTGATGAAGTAACAAACTCAACTACATCTTGGATGACCTGAGGTTNNNACCCATTCACGGAAATGATGTACTGCTAAATTTCTCCAAATCTGATGATGATCTGATGAAGTAACAAACTCAACTACATCTTGGATGACCTGAGGTTTAGTAAATTTTCAGCAAATGTTTATTTTTGGGTGAACTATTCCTTTAAAAAATACATTTTTCACCAGAAGATGCTTGTATTTTGCACATATTTTATAATACTCCAGAACTGATTTCATTTTTGTTCTGTGTTGTGTGGTCCTCTATAACAAAAGGTATTGATATTCACTATGTTCACGTGAAACCAAAGAACCTGGCCGAGGGAACCCGTGCTGTGCCTCTGATGATGGTACATGGATGGCCAGGCTCCTTCTATGAGTTTTATGGTATCATCCCCCTGCTTACGGAGCCATCCAGTCCTGATGACATAACCTTCGAAGTCATTTGTCCCTCAATACCTGGTTATGGTTTCTCAGAGGCTCCACGTAAGAAAGGTAAAGGGCAAACAACCCAACAGATTGTTTTAAACACATGTAGATTAGTCTATTAAATATTTTCTGTTTTACTTTTTTTTTTTTTTTTTTTTTAAATGATCAAAATGTGTTTTGCACAGGTTTTGATAGTGTATGCGCAGCACACATATTCAATAAACTGATGAAGAGGCTTGGTTTCAACCAGTACTATGTTCAGGGAGGAGACTGGGGATCACTTATTACCACTAATATGGCCCAGCTGGACCCCAAGTATGTAGAAAAGCAGTGGTTTTCAACTTTTTTGACTCTAGGGCCCCACGTTATCCAAAATAATTGATGCATTTAAGTCCCCCTAGGAAGTAATTACAACATTTGATGCATTCAATTTAGAGAAAATGTTATTGTGACTATTCTCAAAAAAACAAAACAAAAAAATCAGAAAATATTTGTCTACTTTGATGTATAAGGAATCCACAGCAGTTATGTTTATTTATTTGTTTTTATTCAATTTATGAAGGTGCTAT
>SCHK01369860.1:0-11452 GCA_004124795.1 Poropuntius huangchuchieni | reverse complement strand
GCGACTTGCGACTGATTTTGTGGTCCAGGGTCACATATTTTTATATTTACATGTATACATTTATATATTTATATTCATACAGTGCATTTATAACACTATACATTGTATTATACTACCTTTGCATGAAAAAACAGCAAACAAGAAAAACTAGTTAACACTTTTGGGTTTCTATTTGTTCAGCGGTTCATTTTAAAATGAAACGAAACTAAACGAAATTAAACTAAACTAAACTAAACAAACCAAACCAAACCAAACCAAACCGAACAAAAACAAAACAAAACAAATCAAAAAATAAAGATAAGGTTATAAGGCCAGACTTTTAGATTTTATTTTCAATACCACAGCAAAACTACTATCTAAATTAATAACAATTTCAAACATTGTCAACAAAACAAAACAAACAAACAAAAAACAAGAACAAATAAACAAATGCCAAGCAATATAATACGTAATTACAACTGAATAAAAATACTAAAAAAATGTAAATATTCAAGCGATTTTAAACCATTCAGGAGCAAGACGTAGTATTTGTACAAACAGTGTGCAAATGAAAAATTTCTCTTTCATGTGTGCTTTTAAATTACTTGAATGTTTTGGTAACACTTTAATACAGGGACCAATTAAACAACTGACAATGCACTGTCCCAGTCTTGACCCTATTATTGTTTACTCTGGCCCTGTGCCATTTTTGAGTCCTGTTCTCTACACCAGTCTCTACAACTGATCTGTTTTTTATGCCTCTACTTGTCTAATTTTCTCTTGTCTTTCTTATCCTCTCCTCATCTAACTGAATCCACTGTATACTTTTTAGAAGGTGTATTACACAACTCAAACCTTCCGGCTATGACTCAGGCCACACATTACAGCCAAATCACTCACCCACGAACATCAGTCACACTCCATAATTCACCTCCATATCTGAAAGCAAGATGCATGCAGGACTTAGTTAGGTCACCCCCGCACACATGAACCACTCTCCTCTATATCCAATTGATCAATTGAGCATCAACATTCAAGCCCTTGATCCATCAACCTTGTTGACCTAGACGCCCGAGGGTGAAACAAGCTACCACCTCTGCACAAAAGCTGGAATACGGTTAGAGACTCATCTTCTCTCAGCCATGTTATTGAGCACTGATTGATCACTTCTACGTGCAGTTTCAGGTCTGATGTAATTAAATGCACTCTAATGAAATTCTCTGGGCCATCGGTGGACGGCAAGAGAGGGAGCAGGTACAAGACACATTCACTAGCCGAACATATTAGTCACGGAAAATAAAAAGCTTATCTCATCTCAGGCCGAACACATGAGACATAATCAGAGTCTGTGAGAGTACACAGGTCAAACATGACACTGGTTGACACATGCACAGGCAGGTGACAAGATAATTCAGTGGAAAAGGCAAGAGAAGTGAACCATCTACAATTTCTTTACACTTCTACTAAAGACTCCACAGAAGGGGGAACAAAAGCCAGGCATGTCAAATATTTAAGACACTGACAATGACAGGAATAGATGTGAATCGGACGACTCCACCACAAAACAGTGATTTTATGCCACTTTGACATGATTATGTCACCAATGTGCGTTTGACACCACCTGAGTTTATGAAACTTCAAACTTGCAAACCTCAAAGGCAAGAAACTGAGGGACAAGACATCATAACAATTTACATCATAAATCCATGGCAACAAGCAAACAGCAAACATCCTCAGCCTTAGCATGAAAATCATGTAACACTTACATAAAATTTGGCACTCTAAGTGATAACTGATAACAGAAAGGAAGGAAAACTGTTTATTATATGGTAGTGTGAAATGGTAAAATATGTTTTTTCAACAATATTTTACAGCGGAAGTGCACATATTTTCTTGAGTATATGGTAATGCATACTCTTTACTACCAAACCCTATATATCTTACAGTATTTTAACAATACATTTACATTAAAAAACAATGCAATGTTTTTAATTGTAACCATATACAGTATGGTAAGGTTATTGACAATAAAATAATTAGAAGGTTTTCACAATTTTTACAGTTTATGAATGCCTGGTATTTGTAAAATTATACAGAAGCCATTAAGTTAAACAATTAGAGTGATAATAGCAATAGAGTTTGTATGCTTGATTGCTTAAGTAAAAGAAAAGATGTGGGGGGAAAATAGCGAAAACAGAAAGTCATTATTTTTGTTATTCTAGGCAGAGGCTCCACTGAGAGGGGTTTGGTTAATAGGGTGAGGACACCTGAGAATGCACTGCAGTCATAAATTGAGCTCTGTGTTTGTGTGTGTACACTTCACATATTGTGAAAAGTATGAGAGCATGTCTTTTAAATAAGTCAAAAGATCTAATTTCAGTCTTATGTCAGCTCTCATCCAATAACGAAATCCCTCATCAAAGCCACTAATGTTTGCTGACAGACAAATCAGTGCATGCGACTCAAATATAAGCTAATAAAAGCAGCCTGGAAGTTTATTACTTATTGATTTTTTTTCCTTACTGTAATTCTATTCAGTGGTGTAAAGTGAAATCTGTTTTTTTCTACCCTTCTCTGTCTGTACGTGGGAGGACTTTGGTTTTGCGGTTTTCTCACTGGCTCTCAAAGCAAAAACTCTGAAGCCACAAGATCACAGAAGGTGCCACTGTCAAATCATCAGTATTTCTCTGTAATGCTTGTCTCAGTGTGTGCTGTCTGTATTTTTTCTCTGCTATTTAGGAGAGAAAAGAACATCTGTGGAAGCCTGTTGGTATGATCTCTTCATATGTCTCAGGCTTCCTGTGATGTGTGAAAGTGTGATGTGTTTTTAAAGCAATAGTTCACCCAAAAATGAAAACTTGCTCACCAGCGATAGTGAACGGGTGCTGTCAGAATAAGAGTCCAAACGGCTGGTAAAAACATATCAATAATCCACTAGTTATCCACATGACTCCACTCCATCATTTAAGATCTTGTGATGCATGTTTAACAAATCCATAAAGGCGTTAACTTAAAATACGTAAAGTCATCTGTCCATAATATTGCTTTCTCATCTGAATCAGCTGAGAAATGTGCACAGATCAAACAATGTTTATAAACATTTGTAAAAAAAAACATATGTTGGTAGATTTTGATGTAAAAGGATAATAGGGAATGGATTTTTCACTGGGGGAAGCGTTGTTATGGATTTGTTATGGACTTTTTTGCGGAATGGCCTCACTTTTTGATGGCACCAATTCACTGCAGAGGATTCATTGGTAAGCAAGTGATGTACTGCTATTTCTCCAAATATGTTACAATGAAGAAACAAACTCATCTTATTCTTGGATGGCCTGAGGGTGAGTAAATTTTCAGCCATTTTTTTTCCTTTAAGTGTGCTCTGGCAACTTAATATCCTCTGATTGTTCTTAGAACAACCTAGAATGCCTCAAAACTTACATGGTGTTGTGGAAGAGACTAACATACTTATAGAAATGCATGTCACATCCTACTGAGGGAAGTGAGGTTATGGGTTTAAATGAACCAGGATTGTGATTGGAATAAGTAAATACCATTCACAGGACACACCTCATTAACTCTGAAGGATAGCGGATATATTCAGAACACCTCAGCTAAAACACACGCCCACACACAGACACACTGCCATTTATTGTGTATTTCAACTGACACCACATGAAAGACGTTCATTTTTCACTCCTCACTCAAATGATTGTAATGTTAATCAATGCTAATCCCACAGGACCAATGGATCAACATCAGTGGATGTGACTGTTTGCAAATGTATCACATGACATGTGTTTAAATGGAGGATTATACAGCACGACAAGTACCAGCACTCTTCACTAAAACAATTTGCTTTAGCCTAAAAGATGATGATGATGGAATAAACAGCAACTGCCATTAAAACTGCTTTTCCAATCTGCATAATTTAATGTAAATGGTGAAATCGTAAGAAAACATAAACCCAAACCCTAAATCTAAGCATAAATATCAACCCCTAAACCTAGCTACGACTGATAAGAAAAAGTTATCATATGATTTCAACTTCTCGCACAATTTTTTACAAGTTGTCATGAGAGTGTGCAGCTATTTTCTGTGTCATACAGAGACCACACTTACCCCTGTACAGTACAATACCACTATCAGAGGGAAAAAAACAACTCAGTGGAGAAGAACAGATGCAACAAAGTGCTGAACCCCCTTGTGAGATCCCTGTCCTGCTAATGGCCTTAGCCAAATGCCACTGTTTCAAATAGTGAAAAGAGCCTTTCTCAGAAAACTGAAAATGGACCACTATTAGCCATACAGTTAAACACTGGAGGACATTTTTCCGTCCCCGAAGAGCACATCTATCAGCACTAATAGCTTGTGAAGTGTACAGACTGAGCTTCAACATGTGATATTACTGTATTAAAAAAGGATGATAATGGCAGATAGAGAGCTGTTGTAAGGTGGCAATCAAAAAGCAAAAGTATTGTAAAGGCAGGGAAGCATTCATAAGCATATAGGCAGACCTTCAGCACCACGGACAGTGCACATGTGCATGAGTACACAAGCGGATTTTCAGCACCGTGGATAGCACACATATACGTGAGTACACAGCTGTTGATATTCAGTACCCTGGAGAGCAGCCTTTTAACATCTGCTCCCTTTGTGTAACAAGTGATTAATGACTTAAAGTTAAGTCTGTACCACATACAAAGTTACTGTTTGTGACTTGTGCAAAGACTGTATGTGACTATATCATTTCGAGATGCAAGATCCAATGAACTTAGCTATATGTAAACCTTCATTTCGTTCATCGACCTCAAATGTGACTTTTCATCTGAAACATGTAAGTAGTAGCATCCCTATATGGCCACTTTAACGCCATCTTTAATAGAAAAGGATGTTTCATCAGGGAAGCTTCTAATGATGACTTGACAAAAATAAATGTCTGAAATTTTTAAGAGCTTTTTGAATTTCACCCAACCCTGGTTTACACTGTTATAGACAAGCCAGCACAGCAGAACAGCAAAAGAACAGGGAACTGCAAACTTTTCAGAAACTCAAAGTTACATAAAATCTCCTTGGATTTGGGATTATTAAATTTGGTGGGCATAAAGAAAGGGGAGTGGACATAGGTCTAGAAACCAAAAGTTCCTGAATACATACATTCTTGACAGGTACAGGCTTCATGTGGACATTAACAGCCAAAGCAGTATCAGCAGTTCTCTCTCCATCGACATACTGCACCACTCAGTGCCAGAGAAAGAGAGAGATGAATGGGTAATATGATGGAGGATCAGAGAAGAGAACAGAAATGCGGAGGAGGAAAAACTGTGGGAGCTCAAGCACAGATCAAGAGCAGATGCAAAGGTCAAGGTCAGAGTCATGTGGCTGGGAAATGGATGTGAAGTGTTCTTCGCGTGTGTTTTTGTCTTAAGTGAAATCAATAAAACGGTGATTCACTGTAAAGAGCCTTATGTGCGCACGCACACACACACACACACACACTGATGGGAAGCTGTAAGACAGCCAAGCGCACAACCATCATACATCTCAAAAGGGCTCACCCAAAACACAACCTCAGAAGAGCACACATTTAGAGAGCCCAACAACTTACCATTCATATTTGTTATCATCTTCTGCCTTATTATTATTAATAATATTTTATTTGTTTTGTGTTTTTACACTCCATTAAGCAATTCTGTGATAACAACTGTTGTTGAAATTTCTTTACAGAATAAATGGAGCGAAACTGGATTATATGCTAAAAAAAAAAAAAGTGATGGGCACATTCAGCTCTGGGCCACTGACATATATGCTGTGAAGATTATACAGCTTTTAAAAGAAATGACTGATGGAGAACAAAATATGCTCCACTGTTTGAGTTCTGTTAGTGTATTACAGCTCACTTTGTGCAACAAGTTCACATACAANCCACTGTTTGAGTTCTGTTAGTGTATTACAGCTCACTTTGTTTGTATGTGAACTTGTTGCACAAACACTTGGCTACTTTATCTGTTTATCCTCGTAAGTAACACCTATACATATTTGAGCCGTTCTGCTCATGACTGGATTTTATGGGGTGAAAAAAAAGTTAGAGCTTATCAAAACTCTATAAAACTTTCACAGTTCCCTCAAAAATAAAAAACCCAATCGTCACTTACAGGCCCTCGCGTTGTTCCAAACCTGAATTACTGTCTTTCTTCTGTGGAACACAAAAGATAATACGGTAACACTTTATTTTACGGTCTCTTAACTAGCTGCTTATTAGCATGCATATCACTAGAATATTAGCCATTTATTAGTAGTAATTAAGCACATATTAATGCCTTATTCTACATGGCCTTATTCAACATCCCTAATACCTAAACTTAACAACTACCTTACTAACTATTAATATGCAGCAAATTAGGAATTTATTAAGGGAAAAGTCATAGTTAATAGTGAATAAATGTTCCCTATTCTAAAGTGTGACCGATAATACGATAACTCTTTATTTAAAAGACCAATTCTCACTGTTAAATAGTTGCTTATTTGCATGAATATTGGCTGTGTATAAGCGCTTATAAAGCACACATTAGTACCTTTAATCTAGGAGCATATCTGAAGACACAATTATATAAAAAAATGTGTATAAGGGGATCATGAAGAAACAACTAATTTTGATTTTAAGTAAAAAATATTGTTTGACAAGATACAAAATCAACATAAATGCATTCACTCTCTTTCGCTCTCTCACACACACACGCACACACAAAGCGTCCTAAAAGGTGGCGATTACAGGTTTCCACAATTCATATTCCACCTACATATGTGTGCTGTGACTTCAAAATGGAAGTTACTCTCACAGTCCCACAGGCTCTGAATGCAGGTCAGCTGTCATACACAGATATAAATAACATATGGCTTTATCATTTTGGGCCTGCTGTTATCTGGCTCTGACAGCACTCTGTGTGTAATGCCAAGAATACAATAACCTGTGGCTCTAACCAGATCCTTTCTCTCGCTTTACTTGACAAACTGAAAATATTCTCTAAGACATAATTTCAAATTGTACGTCTGGGATTGCTAAACGGCTTCGGTTTCTGAAATGAAATCTCTCTCCATCTGTATCATCACAACCACAATATTCTGTGCTTCTATCTGTGAAACTCCATGAGCTCCTCTCCTCGGGAAAAGCCAATAAACACATGAATAAAAAAGAAGCTTTTTGCTAGTTGTGGTAAATGGCCTTGAGTGATTTCAGCATTCGGTGCCTCCAGTCTGCCAGCTTGTGGTCTTAGAACATCAGCATTCATGAAGAGAAATGTTTCAGAAATTCTTGTCATGCTAGCTGATTTCATCCCTGACAGGTTTTCCAAAGAGAGAAAGAGAGATGTTGTGTCTTGATGCCTGACATTACATATAATCCAGCTTTTTATAACCTTTTGCGTCCTGCACTGCCCCTAAAGCCGCAATCTTCCCCTAGAGCATCCACAGCTGCTTAGAGATAGAAAGACTTGGACATTGTGCAGCTTTGACCAACTGAGATTGAAGTCAAAAATAGGGCTGAGCAGATGGATGAATGGCTCCATTTGGACGAGCAAGTCCATTGAGGTTGGCTCCCTGGCCAGAATCTGATGGCTTTAACAGGCTGTGCTGGGGCACTGAGAGCGGCCCGGCTGTGGAGGGACTCTCGTCTCACAGCAGCAGGGTAGTATAGGGGGCTGGATTATGTCCACCTCATTTCCAGCTATGCAGGAAGTGGAAGAGCAAGGGAGTTCTAAGGGTTCAGTCTGCTCACTGTATCAGATGCTGAGGCTACAGCAGGGGTGTTCAGCATGTATTATAAAGGGGATGCAACACTTGTGTTTCAAATGTGCTAAACATTAGTTTAATACCAATAAGTGAAATTAACACAGGCATCTGTAATGAAAAAGAAAAACAGACTGTGACATTAAGAAGTCAGTCTGTTACATTTTAAATAAATTAAATTATATTAATATGTATAATTACAATTATATTTCTTAATTAAAACCGTACATTTGATCAAAAATACAGTAAAACAGTAATATTAAGTAATTAAATATTATTCCTTTTTAAAAATGTTTTGCTATTTTGCAATTTAAAAATGATTTTTTTTTACTCTAATTTTTCACTCCAATTTACTCCAGGCTTCAGTGTCGCACAGCCTTGCAGAAATCATTCTAATACGCTGCTTTGCTGCTCATTAAACATTTCTTATTATTATCTTCCTAAAATTCAGTGGAAACTGTGATTTCTATTTATTTATTTATTTATTTAAAGTGTTTAACATTAGCTATATAACTATGTTGCTATATAATAAGCTTTTTTTGCTTTATTCTAAATAATGGTATGATACAAAATAACAAAAGTTTATACAGTAGTTTACACAATTAATATGTGACCACAAAACCAGTCATAAGGGTCAGTTTTTGAAACTGAAAATGATTTTTGGCATAGAAGAAAAATCGATAATTTTAACCTGTACAATGTATTTTTGGTTATTGCTACAAATATACCCATACTACTTAAGACTGGTTTTGTTGTCCAGGGTCACATATTTGCTATATGAGAAGTTAAAAGTAGACATTTTTATTAGTTAAATAAATGCAATTCTATTGAAATAAAGACAATTTTGTCAATGCACCAGACACCGATACAGATAATCACTGCACACCCTAGTAAGCACGGTTTCTTAATTTACACATCAATATAAGCTGCTGGCTCATATTAATAGCTGGAATGACTCGTAACCTCCAACTCTACTATTCAATCTGACTTTCTAATGACACAAATGAAGACTTCTGCTCGGTTGTTAAGGTGAGCAAACATGCTGCCAACGCTAATGGTATTCATAAGCCCAAACAATCTATTAGCTTTTCCATCTCAAACGCTAAACATTCTCATCTGGGTTGATCCTCATGAATATCAACAAGTTGATTATCACTACCATATGCACCAAGTGTTAGTGAAGCTAGACCGGAAATTTCCACTTAATATAGTTGAAGCACACTGCTCAGACACAAAATGAATGAGAATAAAACGTATACGGCCTTGCCCACACTAACACGCTTCCATAAGATCTGATAATGCCTGCAACGGCCTATTTTGTGTTTAGAGATAGTGATGTTATAGGCTGTTAAATAGAGTAAGCCCTACTCTAACTGTGGGTTTACAGAGCGTAAATTAGATTGGAGCCATGCGTTAATAAGATTGTCGTAGATCCGGCAGACCCCAGACCCTGTACCCATCACTCTGTGACTGCCCGTTCTGTTTGCTCCGCTTTGGATCGATAGTTTACGACCACGTATGGAACACCACAGAAGGTCGGTAAAAAAATGAGAACAGGAGTCTGGCAGTTTATTATGCAGAGGTTTTAAAATACCATTGGCAATTTTCACAACACAGTGCGACCGGGCTCTGCAAGTGGCATTTGATAATGGTAATAAACCCTCTGCCGTGAGATTTTACTCGGCATGTCATAGAAAATAGGACCTTTGAGTAAAATCTGCAATAAACCTGCAGTTGGCACAGTAAGGAAAGACCTCCACAGAGAACAAACAATTAAATATCCGCAAAGAACGGATTTCATATTATCACGGGTCAGGTTTGTTTTGGATTTAAGGCAACGGTTTGTTTTATTCTGTTGAGGCGGTCCCTCTAAAACCAGCAGGAGCTCGTACTGCAACTGGAGTGATATTAATTATTGACAAAGGCCACTACTGCACTCAAGTGTAATCATAGATAAATGACTCACGATGAAAAAGAGAAAAGAAATCAATATCAAGTCCACATTAATAACTCAAACAAGAACGACCACGATTGCACACGCACACGGGCCAAAATACCAAAAGGCAAGCATGAGCATATGAGGAATCTGTAAGCATAATGTAACATATTTCATATTTAAATACGCCCTTGAGAAGACTTAATGGCGATAAATTGATTGCCAATTTTGCTTGCCTTTTAAGCCTATTTGCAGATACGGAGACTCAAAGGATCCACAGGCCTTGCTAATTTACAATATACGTAAGGGCAATTTGAGATTAGAATTCTATGTTGGTTAAATTAAAGATGTTTAAACTCACACTATACAGCAGTAATGGTACGGCTTTTCAGGGCCTGAAAATTGCCAGGCACTGAAAAGCCGTACTATGACTGCTATATAGTGTGAATTTAAACATCTTTAATTTAACCGACCTAGATTTCTACTTTTGTATTAACCCTCAACCCAAAAAAGAAGATTCGTTTAGTCACCCTCATGCCATCTCAGATGTATAAGACTTTCTTTCTTCAGGCTAATACAAACAAACAATGTCTTCTGAAGAGAAACGATAGGTGTGTGTATGCATGATGTCTATTTCACTCGTTTAGGGTGGAAAAAAAAATAGTAACACGGTAATATTCTGAATTATTTTTACTATTTAAAATAACCTTTTTAAATAGTAAAATTACAAATACAAACAGCAAACAGCAATTCTGCTTGGTTTTGTTGTTTGTTTGGTTTTTGTTTTTAGTCCTCAATGTTCAAACACACGCACACAGTGTCCTATGCATCCTAACACTGATCAGATTCTCTCTAATTTAATGTGTCCACAAACACAATGAGAACACCAGCAGTCCATCTCTACAACCTGTAACCTCACAAAGCTCCTTAGTTTTCTTTTCATGTGTGTCTGACAGTCATTGTGGCACAGTTTCTCTGTCATCGGCCCCCTCTGTCTTTTGCTTCTCCCTTTTGGTGTTCAAAGGCTTCTCAGCTCTATTGGACTTGTCACAGCTTACGTTCGTCAAGATGGCAATGCACAGGCATTTCCATAAAGACCCAAAGCAACTCTGTCTCTTTCTCTCATTAATGCGCTGATGTTTTGTGCGATAGTGATGTTGTGAACACTGGGCTGTTCTGAATCTACATACGTTTCTTCATAGACGTGTGTGTCTTTATATGTGAGGAAAAGCAGTATGTGACATGACAGGAACTTAGACACTGCATGGGCTACTGCTGAAAACATCCAGACCTTCCACATGAATATATATGGAATCAATACTGCAGTCCCAACACAATTATCCACATAATCAGGGCTTTCAATCTGTTTCTTTGGAAAGAAATTAACATATTATGTATCAAGTAATGTATTTTCTGAGAAATTCTGCTGAAAATAGATTATATTTCAAAGACATTGCAATATTGTGGCACATATAACAGTAGAAAAAAAGTGGTTAACGATACTAATATATACATAACATATAACATATTTTTTCTATAGTTTATATTATTAATTTTAATTATTAAATTATATGATTTAATAATTAAGTGCAATTAATAACAGCAAGAAATATAACATTAATAAATTACATAAATAATATTAATAACAATACATTTTAAGTAAATAATATCATTAATAATATATATTTTTTAATTCTTGCTGTTATTAATTGCGATAAATTAACATTAAATTGACAGCCCTAATAATTACCCCCA
>SCHK01369856.1:0-16275 GCA_004124795.1 Poropuntius huangchuchieni | reverse complement strand
ACACACACACACACACACACACACAGTCAAACCAAAACTTATTCAGACACCTTCAACATTCTTCACATTATCAGTTTATTCGCTATAGTTTATAAAATGTTCATAAAATATGAGAAGAACTCAAGAGTTAAACTGTGTCAGAACTTAACTTTGATAGAAAGGTATGTAATGAACTGTGTTGAGTAGCTGTCAGATGATAAATTTAAGAACACAATTAGATAAAACCAATTTAGCTCAAACAATTACCTTCAATGCTTCATTTAGTTCAATCTGTGGAGTAAAAATATCACATTAGCAATTAAAGAACAAACACTTGAGCAAAACATGCTCAGGTCAAAGCGTCTGAATAATTTCTGATGTTGTTTTTGGGTGTGATATGTCACAGATAACTTTATTTTGCGATCCTCACTTACATAAATTAACTATAGTGTCCTGCACCTGCTAGTAATAAAATATCTAAAATTATATCTGGTGTCTGAATAATGTTTGGTTTGACTACACACACACACACACACACACACACACACACACACACACACAGAGTGTTATCACACATTAGATTTGTCGTTCAGTAGACGCTTTTATCCGCAGCAGCAGTGTGTCTGTCAGTAATCTGGGGTTTTATTCATCTGGGGTAATTGAAATCAAATGCAAAATGGGCATAAATGACGTCTGCAAAGTCCTGTTTGTGGGTCACCACCTAAACTAGAAGAGCTAGTATAGTGCACAAAATACTCATTTACAGCAGAACTGCACTGACAGAGCATTTTAAAAAAATTCAAATTGGAATGTAAGGAAATAAAAGTAAAATGGTTGTATTTTCAGCATCATTACTCTAGTCCTCAGTGTCACATGATCCTTCAGAAATCATTCTGATATACTGATTTGCTGCTCAATACACATTTCTGATTATGATCAATGTTGGAGATCCTCTGTAATCATGTGTCATGTTGTGTGTGGGTCTGTGTGTTTCAGGGCTCGAAGTCTCCGTCCACTCTCAATCCTCCGTCAGCTGCGTCCGAGCGTACGGTGGCCTGGGTGTCCAACATGCCACATCTGTCTGCAGACATCGAGAGTCTGCGTGTGGACCGCGAGGAGTTCAAGCTGAAGGAGCACTCGAAGAGCATGGACGAGTCCCGTCTGGACCGGGTCAGTGCTGACACCTGTTAAACAGGACACAATAATAAACACATCAGTTGGCTGTACAGGTGTTATATAAAAATATATATGTACAATAATTAAAAGTACAGCTCATATTTCACTTCAAAATCAACTGAAAATATGACATGTATTTTTTTTCTTTTTAATACACACATTAAAAATTAATAAATGTAAAAAAAAAATTCATTTATGCAAAAATATTTACAATTTTATTTTGCATCAAGAAAATGTTTTTTTTTGCATTTTGAAATTATTTTCTTTAAACAGAATAAGATTAAAACAGCATTAAATAACCATTTAAAAATTTTAAAATAGAATAGTTTTTTTGTTTTTGTTTTTTCATTGTAAGTGTGTTAAATTGTCCGTAAGATAACGTCATAGTGCATTAAAAATCATATTTTTAATTTAATTTCTGAAAATAAATAATACATATAAAAATAAATTAGTATTTTTACGCAAAATACTTAACTTTATTTTGCATAAAGACATTTTGCATTGTGACATTTTCTTGATAATTGAAGGCTTTGTAATGCGAATAATTTATCAGAATTATTCAGTAATAAAGGTCTTTGCACACTGAGCTTGAAATTTTCGCACGTTGAAAAATAAATACGAAATTACGTTGTGTCAGTCACATTTACACACTGCCTCCGAAACTTTCGTCCATCATAAAAAATTCGGATCAGGTTTACTTTTCTGTGTTTTTGCATCCGTAGCATGTATTTTAATAGGAAAGGATAACGAATACAAAAAAACAGAAAAACGCATGCGAAAATTTCGGACTCAGTGTGCAATGGCCTTAAGAGTTCTGGATTAAACGTGTTTAATTATCAGTAAAAATAATGTCAGTGCAACTCAAAATTATAATAACTTTATTTAAATAAAATGTTTGAATGATTAAAATATATAAAAATAAATACATTTGTATATGCAAAATATTTAAAATGATATTTTAGTGCTGTCAAATGATTAATCGCATCCAAAATAAAAGTTTTTGCTCACATAATATATGTGTGTGTATTGTGTATATTTATTATGTATATATAAATACACACTCAAACAGTATATATATTTGAAAATATTTACATGTATTTACTTATATTTATTTATATAATTTATATTACATATAAATATACAAAAATTACATTTTTCTTAAATTTATACATGCATGTGTATTTATAATGTGTATACATAATGAATATACACAATACACACACACATATATTATGTAAACAAAAACTTTTATTTTGAATGCGATTAATCGTTTGATAGCACTATTACATTTTCCATAAATAAAATGATTATTGGACCAAAAGATTTGGGGGTTTTTTTCTTGATGATTAAACACAGTAATAAAAAACAGGCCTAAATCAGCATAAATGACCTTTAAGCACAATATAATAATTTTATCATAATTATTCAACAATACAGTAATGGAAGTTTAGTATGTTTAAATATTAGTAAATGTATTTTTTAATAATTAATGCATATAAAAATAAGTATTTTCATGTCAAATAGTTACAGCTATGTTCAGCATGAAATCGTAATGGCTTTATTGAGCTGAATTCTGAGCAGGTTGTTGTCAGCGAGATGCTGATGGTATGCTCTGTGCAGGTGCGTGAGTACGAGGAGGAGATCCACTCTCTGAAGGAGCGTCTGATGATGTCTCATCGTAAGCTGGAGGAGTACGAGCGCAGGCTGCACTCACAGGAACAGCAGACCAGTAAGATCCTGCTGCAGTACCAGAGCCGTCTGGACGACAGCGAGAGACGCCTGCGCCAGCAGCAGATGGAGAAAGACTCGCAGATCAAGGGCATCATCAACAGGTCAGACGCGTGCCGCGCGCTCGCCACTCTGTCTCTGTGATTACCAGAGCATCCTGGGAATGTGTGTGTGTGTGTGTGTGTGTGTGTTGCAGGTTGATGGTGGTAGAGGATGAGCTGAGGGGAAGTGGAATGCCTGACCTCAAAACCAGAATATTCACAGAACAGGTCTGTCACACGCACGTCTGTAACCTTCATGCCACTCCACCTGAGTGAGCTGGTGCGTGATGTCATCACATCTGTCGTGTGTGTGATGGAGAGGAAGTGTGCGGTGTGAAACCATGTGACCCAGCGATATGGCAAAAATATCATATCACAAATTTTTTATTTTTTTTTTAAATATCACAATTTTATCTCGATTCTTTGTCATGTTGGTTTTTCTATTTTGCTAGTTGTCTTAGTATTACAGCCAGACTAATTTCCTTGTTATAAAGACAAAGCCTTTTAAGGTAACAAAATATAAAAAAGAATGGCAGATATTTAGGCTAAAGTGGGCGAAGAACAAAATCTTTGTCATTATTTTATTAAAAGCGTCTGCTAAATTACTTTTATCTTTATTACAATAAAACAATATAAACAAATAAACACATTACAAATTCACATAATATACGAATAAAACAGTGTTTTATAGTAACAGTAGAATTATTAATTTCCCGCAATCCCGAATCAAGATTTAAGTTCTGCTCTGTGTTTTCTGCTAATTACCGACTGTGAATGATGTGATCGACGTCACTGTGATGCCACTGAACTATAACAATATCTATTCCAATAACTATAGTAATAACTTACCAAACTACAGTGATAAATAACCCGATAACTGTAGTTATAACTGTACCGATAACTATAACAGTAACTATACTGATACCTACAACAATAACTACACTGATAACTATAACAACAACTACAGTGATAACTATAGTGAAACTGTAGCAACTATAGTAATAACTATAACAATAACTATTCCGATAACTATAGTAATAACTTACTGAACTACAGTGATAAATAACCCAAAAACTGTAGTTATAACTATACCGATAACCATAACAGTAACTATACTAATGACTACAACAATAACTACACTGATAACTATATCGATAACTACAGTGATAACTATAGTGATACTGTAATAACTATAACAATAACTATTCCGATAACTATAGTAATAACTTACTGAACTACAGTGATAAATAACCCAATAACTGTAGTTATAACTATACCGATAACCATAACAGTAACTATACTGATGACTACAACAATAACTACACTGATAACTATAACAACAACTACAGTGATAACTATAGTGATACTGTAACAACTATAGTAATAACTATAGCAATAACTATTCTGATAACTATAGTAATAACTTACCGATAGTGATGGAAAAAAACGATAACTGTGGTGATAACTTCAGGATTACTAGATGGCTACAGGCGGGTGAGTTTTATCGGGGTTGGAGCTAAACTCTGCCCTCCAGGACCCAGTTTGCACATGCCTGATCTATACTGATGACTGTAGTAACTACACCGATAACTATATAAATAACTAGGGATGCAACGATACCACTTTTTCCAGAATGAGTCCGATACCGATACTTTAATGTTTGGTACTTGCCGATACCGATACCTGTTTTTTCCTTGCATTTGTAATCTTTTAAAAAATATTGGGGTACAGAAGCCAAAAAATATTAATCATTTTAGCTGGCTTTTAGCAAACAGGTATTTACTTCAGTTTTTTAACACTTAATTATGCCCGTTAAATTGTATGTTACAAGTTTTGTTACTTTCTTTCAGTACTGTAATCAAAATACGTTTTTTTTTTGTAAAAATGCAGGGAACCATTCTGGTGCTGACTTATATTCCAAAGCAACTATATAATGCAACACGCGCATACATTTGTATTGGTGCAGAATGAGAATGACGCGTATAGCCTAGCGCATTTCACACAGACTGCTGGTTTCACTTTTGCTTTAAATAAAGTTGTGTGTGCTTAACGTTTAAAATAAATGTTGTTTATAGTAAGTGCCCTATAATTTTTGTGTTATATTTGCAATTTATTTTTAATCCAAATGATGCATGTGCTAATGGAGCAAGCCGCAATCAAGATCATGCAACAGAAGTGCACTCACTCTCTCTCTCTCCTGCTCTCTTTCTCCTGACCGTTAAGTAGCTTAGTGATTGTTTTATTTACTTGCTTTTGGCATATTTGACCAAACTACAACCTTTCCAATGATGTCCATGAGAAAGGGATATTCACTCGACAAGCTTAATCCACTCTATGTGCTATGCTTATCAGCTATACAGGCCTGAATATTGCATGTTTAACATTATATTAATGACATACATCTACTTCATAGACACTCCATTCTGCCCTCTGTTGTTCTGTTGTTGGTGTTTCTTTGTCTTGACACAGCACTGTTCACATGCTGTATGGTATCAGCTTTTGGTGTCGGACCATTTTAACGAGTTCAGGAGCGCAGTATCGGGCCCAATACCGGTATCCAATCAAGAGTTGTCATGATAGAACTATAGTGATAACTATACCGATAGTATATAGTGAAAACTATAATGATAGCTATAGTAATAACTGTACCAATAGCCAAAACAAGTATCTATAACTATAAAAATAACTATACTGATAACTGATAGCATTTTAATAATGTACAACAGCACAGTATTGGGCCCGATACCACTATCGATGCATCCCTAGTGATAACTATAGTAACTATATATAACTATAGTAATACTGTAATGATAACTATAGTGATAACTATGACAATAACTATACTAGTAACTTAAACATGACCATAGTGGTAACAATAACTATAGTGATATTGTAACAGTAACTATAGCTACAACTGTAGCAATAACTAAAATGATAACTATAGTGATATTGTAACGGTAACTATAGTAATAACTGTAACAATAACTAAAATGATAACTATAGTGATGTTGTTCCAGTAACTATAGCAATAACTAAAATGATAACTATAATAACTATACCGATAACTATAGTGATGTTGTACCTGTAACTATAGCAATAACTGTAACAATAACTAAAATTATAACTATACTGATAACTGTAGTGATACTGTAACAGTAACTGTAGCTATAACTATAGCAATAACTAAAATGATAACTATAGTGATAACTATACTAAAAACTAAAAGGATATTGTAACTATAACTATAGCAATAACTGTAACAATAACTATAGTTATTACTGTATTGATAACTGATGATATCTATAACAGCATCTAAACCAACGTACGGTAATATTCTGTTTATTCTGCAGTTTTGTCACCTGTCTCTTTAAATGCTTGAGCTCTTTAAAGCAGGATGAATTCTGATTGGCTATCAGTTGCTCTGAGAGTGATTGCAGTGATGTCGTTTCTCTGTGTCATTATCATCACAGTTATGAGTGTGGACTTCATTATTAGACCCATCATTAAAACTTTGCAGTCGTTGTATTTATGGTTGTTTGTGTGAATGGGCCTCTACAGTGAAATGACATGTGATGCTGTGCAGTGTTTAGACTGCATGTCTGTGATGAAGACGGATCACAGCGAATGAGGGCCTGTGATTGGCTGACAGTAGCAGCGTGTCCTCAGAGGGAGGGCTTGTGATTGGCTGCTGGAGAATGACATGACTTCCTTCTGTTCTGTCCTCCACGTCTGTTTCTCATCCACTCATCCTTCCATTTATTCACGTCGTTCAAAGACTTGCTTTCTTCTGCTGAACAGCAGGAGATGTTTAGCTGAACGTTCACGCTGCTCTTCTCCATGCGACGATCACTTTCATATTTTCTATCCCCATGAGTTTATTTTTAACTGTATGATGAATATTGCCTGACTTCTTGCGTGTTTTAACGGATCATGTCACTGATTCTCGCCATCTCTTTCTCCCTCAGCCGATTTATGGTGCCCACTCTGGAACATGATTGGCCCGTGCAGGACTAGCGGACCTGTGATTGGTTGAACCTCAACCCAGGAGTGTCTGATGATTGGCTGAGAGAGAAGAGAGAGGCGGAGCCTGAGCAGGACGACCAACTCCAACTGGACACACTCTTTCTCTTTCTTTCTCTCTCTCTCTCTCACACACGCTGAGAGTATATATATGTATATAAGTGATATATAACTATATATTCCTCAGGTGTGTCTCTCTCTCTCTCTCCTGCTGTCTTTCTCTCTTCTTCTGAATTTTTTGAGCCAAATGGACGACAATCAGCATCTTGAGGCCGAAACAATCACACCGATAGCACAAAGAAAATCGATGCAGACAGACGGACGGAGAGAGAGAGACGACTTTATACACTCTCGTTCTCTTCCCATCATCCCCTGCCTCTCTCTCTCTCTCTCTCTCTCTGTTTACTGCAGGAGTGTGTTTGTGTACGTGAGCGTGCGTGTGTGTGTGTGTGTGTGTGTGTGTGTGTGTGTGTGTTTGATCAGTTGCAGCCTCAACTTCCTAATAATGACTCAATAACGAATCTTGTTTTTTTTTTTCAAATGATGTTTTGAGGGGCTTGATTCTTTCTGAGCCAATCAGACGTCGGCGTGCCGCTCAGAACCCCGCCCCTTCCTGTCCCGAGCGGGGGGGGGCGGGCTCTCCTCTCCGTGCCTAAAGAGCTCCATCGAGAACAACAGGGCAAAAAAAAAGACTAGTCGAGTGAGTCGGACACTCGGTTTGTTCCATGGTCACGCGTTTGCTCATCTCTGACGGAGACGGTCATGTGACTCGAGAGGATCCGCTGTGTTCTGGGTTTGAGAGCGAGCAGACGTGTTGGTTTAGTGCTGGTGTGTGTTTGTGCCAAACGCCCGGATGACCGAGCTACAATCATCCAGCCGCCCACTGAAGCTCTCCTCTGACCCTAGTGAGCCGCCCGATCCCATGCTTCACACATCCCACAATGCACTGGGAGACGCAGTGACTAGCCTAAATGTGTATGATACTGATACATTATCATTCAGTAACTCTATCTTATATTCAAACTTGAAAATGTGACACATATATCACTTTTTATACAATAGAATGTACTTCAGAAAGTAATAATTCAATTATTAAAACTTTAGTTTTTAGGGAATATCCTATATATTTGTTTTTTCAAACAGGCATGTTATCATTTTAACAGTAAATATCATTTTGCGGCACTTTGTTTACCAAAAAAAATAAAAGAATTTATTCATTTTCGATTGATGGATTAAAAGATTAATTAAACGCATTTTATTATTCTTAAAATTAACTTTTTGATTATTAAAATGGAATTAAATGTAATTTAAAAGATTTAATGGATTTCAGAGGCCCCTAAACATTTTAGTTTTGTTAAACTTTTAATAAATCGTTGGTAAGTGCTATAATTTCAATTAATTATGCATGTTTTTTTGGGTTACTAACATTTAATTTAAGCATTAAAATGGAATTACAGAGAAATTATTGTTCAAATGAATTCAATTGTTTGTTTTATGAATTCAGTTCATTGGAGTTACAGTATAATTGTTAACACTTTACAGTAAGGTTCATTAGTTAACATTGGTTAACAACTTTAGTAAACATGAACTAAGAATGAACAATATTTCAACAGCATTTATTAATCTCAGTTAATGTTTATTTCAGCATTTAATAATGCATTATAAAAATCACAAGTTGTGTTAGTTAACATTAGTAAACATTAATAAACAATGAACAACTGTATTTGCATTAACTAAAATGAATAAATAGTGTAATAAATGCATTGTTCATGTTATTTAATACATTAACTAATGTTAACAAATGACACCTGATTGTGAAGTGTTACCGTTTAATCATTAAAGCGTAATCAAGAAAAATTAAACAGAACAAAAAAGACAAGTGCAAGATTAAACAGATTTCATTCAAACATAAATGGAATCCATAAAATTGAATTTTTCCATGAAAGTTGAAGTGGTAACGTGTGTCTTTGTGCTGTTGGGACCGGTCTCATTTTATATTATTATTATTATGATGATATTTTTAACCAGGTTAGCATGACATGTCGACAGAAATTCCATAATGGTGCTTCCCTACAAATGTCTATTCATATCTTTTGATATTCGGTGTGATTTTCTGCTTCTCGGAGTGTGTGAGGAGTTTAGCGGTCAGCGCGGCTCACTAGGTTGGAGAACAGCGCTTGTGCTTTATTCACACACTCTCACACACACACACACACACACACACACACACTCGAGCACTGACGTCATCCGGCGAGGTCGGCTGCTGATTTCTGTACATAGAGTCCAGAAAGTTTCTCTCATTTTAAGTGGGTTGAGTTTTTCTCTTTTCTTGGTGTTTGATGGATGATACTCATATACGCCAGTAGCTGCTTTGCTGGGGCTTTAGTCGATTACTTTCGTCTTTATTTACTTTTTTCTGTTCCAAGTATTACTTTCGTCTGCATTTCAGGTACTACTAGTTATGAAAAAATGATGATAATGAACAGTGTTTCTGTGCCTACAGTTCCCCTCGCGAGCTCTGATTGGCTGAACACGAGCGGTCACATTCACACGCGATGCCATACGGACGTTCTCGGTATCGAAACGTCGTTTCTTCACCACTCTTGGCGCAGTTTTGCGATCATATCAGCCAGCGTTTGTGTATAGGGGTCAATTATGCTACGACAGATCGTGATCGTGTATCTTTTCCCCATTGTGTAGCACACTAGCTCTTACTGCTATGAGTTTGTCTTCATGATGAAACGAACGGTCCTCGCCAATTTAGCCATAGACACGGACAAGCCATAGCATTGACCCTTGACCCTCCGACCCGGTTCAGGAGCGTAGGATGTATATATTTATATATTTACCCACGGAAGTATTCTCGAATGCGCGAGAGGTTCGTCGATTCTAGAGTGGAGCATCTCTGAATATGGAGTGATGTTTTGAATGTTCATATTATTATTATTATTATTATAAAGATATTATATTCAAATATGATTATTATTGTAATTATGAATTTCATTTTATTGACAATGATTGATAAACAGAAATGTCTTTCTTTTTGTGAATATGGAGAAGTTTACATTTTTCTGGGGAAATATTACGAAAACTTTAAATATTTCAAACAAATAAATAAATAAATAAATATATACATGCTTAACGGGAGATGTGCTTTTATTTGCGGGAGATTGAATGAATGTGCGTCTGAACATCACAAACATACAGATTATTTATTTTTATTCCAACAGTACAAGTACCAAAAAATTCATTTAAAATAATGTGTAAACTTTTCAAGACAGCCTTCAGGTTTTTTTCAGTTTTAATTGATCTTTGAAGGTCCACATTGGAAGATTTTCACACTGAGCTGCATAAATTTGAGCAATTTTTACTGTACCACTTATTTTTATGAACTCTTAAACTTGGCATATTTGACAGTTATTGCACCATCAGCCCATTTCAAGGCCACGTTTCTCTGTTTCCTTTGAGAGTGCATTACAGCAGATATAAGTGCTTTACAATAGTGCTACTGATCTAATAAATTCCCAATTTTGGGACAGTTTTAGTTGTGCAATCTTGTTTTATGAGCACTTGAACTTTGTCATTTTCATGGCCCCTTAAATTTGGCATATTTGACGATACACAGATGCTTTTTGCACCATCAGCCCAATTCACTGTGATGTTTCTCCATTTTCTTCGAGGATTTGTTAAAGTGAGCATAAGAGCTTCATACTAGAGCAACTGCTGTAATATAATCCAAATTCTGGGCCGTTTTTACTTCACCAGTCTTCTTTCATGGCCCCTTAAACTTGACATATTTGAAACAGTTGCTTATAGCACCATCAGCCCAGTTTGTAGTCAATTTTCTCCAAGCCCTTTGAGAGTGCATTAAAGCAGAAATAAATGCTTCATACTAGGGCAACTGCTCTAATTCAATCCAAATTTCAGGCTGTTTTTACTTTTTCAGAAAAGTTTTATAGCCCCTTGAACTTGGCATATTTGATAAAGTGCATAAAGACGCTTGCATCTTGCTTGAATTTTCTCTGTTTGCTTTGAGGTTGTTCGTGCTAGAGCAATGGCTCTAATGAGATCTAAATTTTGGGCAGTTTTTAATTCACCAGTCTTTTTTATGGCCCCTTGACGTTTGGAAATAAACATGTGCTTATTGTACCATCAGCCCATTTTGCAGCAAATTTTCTCCAAGCCCTTTGAGGTTGCATTAAAACAGGCTTTGTACTAGGTCTACTTCTCTAATGATGTCCCAATATCAGTCTTTATCTGTGCGCCCTTGAACTTGGCTTATTTGAGAAAGAACAGATGCACTTCTCTTCGCTCCGTTCGAGGGTGCATTAAAGCAGACACAAGTGCTTCATAATAAGGTGTTTTGGGCAGTTTTTACATTAGCAACCTTTTGTATGATCCCTTGAACTTATGACAATACAAAGATGCACTTATTGCACCATCAGCCCAATTTGCTACTGCTCTATTAAAATCCAAAACTTTTGGCAGTTTTTACTTTATCAACCTTTTTTTTAAAGACCCTTGAACTTGACATTTGATAGTACACAGGTTCTTACAGCACCATCAGCCCATTTTGCTGTGACCTTTCTCTGCGTCCTTTAAGGATGCATTAAGGAGGACATAAATGCTTCATACTAGGACAAACGCTCTAACAAAATCCAAATTTTGGGCTATTTTTTTCTGTACCATTCTTTTTTATGAACTCTTGAACTTGGCATATTTACCAATACACAAACACGTTTTGCACCATGAGCCAAGTTCGCAGCGAATTTTCTCGAAACCCTTTAAAGCTGCAGTAAACAGCACATAATCACTTCATACTAGGACAACTGCTCTAACAAAATCCCATTTTTGGGCTGTTTTGTCTTTACCAATCTTTTTTTTATGAACCCTTGAACTTGGCATATTTGACACTGCAGAATCTTACTGTGCTATCAGCCCAGTTTGTGGCTATTTTTCTCTTATTTCTTTAATGGTGCATTAAAATGGATATAAGGGCTTCATAGTAGGGTAACCGCTCTAATGAAATGCAAATAATGTGCATTTTTTTTCTTTTGTCAATATTTTTTTATGGACCCTTGAACTTGGCGTATTTGATGATTTACAGAAGGGCAGCAACTCGACAGAAAAGCTCTTTAAATATGCCAAGTTCAAGGAACCATAATAAAAAGATTGTTTGCATAAAAGCTGTCAAAATCTGAAATGATTCAAGAACAATAGCACTACAACAAAGTTCCTATGTTTGTTTTAATTCACCCTCAAAGGGTTTTGAGAAATCTCGCCTTGAAATGAGCTGAAGGCACAAGATCAGTGTGCGTATTTCTGTGGAACTTCAGAAGTCCTTTTAAAAAATGGTACATTAAAAAATTGGATTTCACAACAAAAGGCCCTTTCTTAAACCACTTAAATATATACTTAAATAACTGAGTGTTAAATATCCAAATACTGACCAGTTCTGATAATGTGATTGGACTGTAATGTGATGATATGAGCAGCCGGAGGCGCTAGTGTTTCTGAACAGATCCGTAAAGCTTCAGGATCATGAATCATGGGACAGACGACAGACGGACGTTTGACTGGAAACTTCTAATCTGTCAGACGAACATAAAACCCAAACGAGTTTAATCTCAAAAGACAGAGATCTGAACACGAATGTGAAGATGAGCGGGGATTTTATGAATTATGTGCAAGTGCCTTCCACAAATATGATAGAAAACATGGGTTTTTGTTCAAAAATAAGTCATTTTGAAATATTAGGCACACGTTAATCAGGTATTTTAACTTGACATATTCACGTTCACTTATTTTTTCAAAATAATGACCCTTGTATGTGTATTTCTCCATATATTGAAGCTGGTCATGACTTCTGAGGACTATTTTAAGGGCACAGACAGCTATTTTACATGATCTTTATCGAACACATCTCATGCTGGAGCTCACACTGTGTGTGTTTGTGTGACTCCAGTGAATTGTGTTCATTCAGCCTGTTGTTTTTCTGCTCTAAGCTGATTTACTGGACGTGATCGAGAGCAAGTTCATATACTGTAGATTAAAACATGAGCGAATCACGGCACCAGAATCAAGAGAGAATTGATGGAGGTTATGTCTTTCAATAATATCGCCATCCAAACAAATGTCTTTGCTGTTTATCCTCTGACTTGGAATACTCACAAAAATACAACAAAGAGAAATTAGATGCAAAAAAATAAATGTGAAATGATTTTTCCCCCATATTCTGTGACATATTTAAAAAAAAAAAAATTAAAATGAGGAAAGTATTGAATCATTTCAAGATGACTTTTAATGCTTTTGGCAGCCGTTTCTTACAGAAATTGCAAAACTAATTCATTTTCAAAAGACAGACATTAAGATGATTTCCCATGAAAAAAAAATCTGAAGTTAAATGTGTCATTTAAAAGTGAAAAAAAAAAAAGAAACTAAAAATAGAAAACAGAAGTGTTTAAACAAACGAATGCAGTCATTCTCAAACTAGTGCATTTTGCACTCTTTAGAACAATAAAAAAATACATTTTTAATATATGCAAAAAAGTAAATGACAGACATGAGATGCTTCATAAACACTAAAATGAGAGAGTTCAAGAGAGTCGGACAGAAAAACAGCTGAATTGACAGCATCTTAAACGAAGAAACAAACCACTTTTATCAAGCAATCGTTTATGCTAATAAAAAAGCAGTGCATGATGGGACGTTATTGCTTTGAGTTGGATTGCATAAATACATAAATGCATAAACAGTGATTTTCCACGGCAAACACACAGTTTGCATCAGCAGAGTTACACAGCTTCGGCTGCTGTTGCATCTAAAAGCATCATCAGCAAAATATAATAACATACAAAAACACATGCAACCGTTGCAGACATTCACACAATCCTGAGATGCAGCGCATTCAATATTTCTGTCATTTAATACACCCAATACATTATAGAATTACTTCAGGATTTATTAAACTGAGCTTAATTAACCTGAGAACTTTTGTTGTTTTCTGATTAAAGCTTCATTATTGCTCACCTTCTCCGGTTTATAGATGTTAATAATGTGATCGGTTTCACACATGCGTTCATGCAGCTCATGCTAAAATGACCTGATTTAAAGCCTCGAAACCTTTTAAAAAAATCATTTAAAGCTCATCTCACAAACCTGAATTATTGCAAACTTGATCATCAGGAATCTAATTTAGGCAAATCACGGTGGCATCCAAATGAGTATTAAACTCAACACAAACTCAAAAACGCAGAAATAAACTCCTTAATTAAAGTGAGTTCTACAGATGTGAGAAACAGGAAAATTAAATTATCATGTACCATCAGCAAACCTCATGCTATTACATCTAGAGATCATGGTCTTTCTCTGTATGTTTGTTTTGTTTTCCAGTACAAATATCTAAATCTAAAATTGAAGATTTAACATTTACTGGACAGAAGAGGCCTTCGTTTCTGAGAAACTGAACACAGAGAAGTGAGTTTGTGACTGTGTTTGTGGTCAAATTGACCCCATTTGATTCCATGCAAGTCACATAAAAAATGTGCATACACATGAGAAATTATGAACTCGTGTTTTTAAAAAATCCTCTGTTTGTTACAGTCAATTTGATGTTCAAAATAAACCGCAAACAAAATAAAAACTTTTTTTTTTTTTTTTTTTTTCTTTTTTTGTCATGACTACTTTCTTTTGGTTTACTTGAGACTTTGCAAAGTGTTGATTTTTGGTAAATTGCATGGAAACCAATTGAAACACCAAACACCATCAGTGTCACAAAAATCAAAATGTTGCATGCACATTCATGGCCCAAAATGAGAAAAATTAACAAAATTTCAAGAAGAAATAAACAATTTAACCAGTGTTTCAAGCACTTTGAAATTCAAACATGGGTCAAAATGACCCGTGAAATAATCAGAGGGTTAAAGGTGCTGTATGCAGTTTTTTGACTTTACTAAAGCATAAAATACCATAATGCATTTGCAGATATTTAGGAGACATGCTAAGTTCACATACTTGTTTCTCTGAAAAGCAATGCTACAGTCGGTTATTCTGCTTTGAAATGTGTGTTCTGTGTCGGAATGTCTGTTTTTGTTTTGGTCTGCGTGACTCCGCCCACTGCCAGTTCACCCAATAAAGTGCATCCATCCATAATAAAACATGCCTCATGCGGCTCCGGGAGGTGAATAAAGGCCTCCTGTAGTGAATCCATGTGTTTTTGTAAGAAAAATATGCATATTTAAAACTTTATAAACCACAATCTCTAGCTTCCGCTAACTGTCGTATGTGTTCACAATAGAGCGTCATTCCGGGGGATGACATAAGACGTCGGCGTAGCGTTAGCTCCCGTGAGAATATGCTAGTCTCGCGAGTTTGTTTACAGGAGCAAAGGAAGCAAAGTTTCCTTACTTTACCAAAGGAAAACCAGTCTCCTCTTGGCTTATATCGAAATCCGTGACTGGTGTTTTGTCTTGCTCTCTCCACCACGCTTCTGCATTTATCACTTTTCAACCGGAGCTAACGCTACATCATCCGCCAGAACATCGTTCTATTGTAAACTAGAGTTTTTTAAATAGAACTCAAATTGGATTCTTCTGAAAGAAAAAAGTCATATACACCAAGGATGCCTTGAGGGTGAGTAAAGCATGGGCTAATTTTCATTTTGGGGGAACTGTCCCTTTAATTTAAAAATATTTGTACCAGAAAACAACACAAAAATACTGACATAAAGCAATTTTGTGCAGTGAATGACATTCAGACGAGCAGCTTCAAGGTTAGTTCACCCCAAAATGAAAATTCTGTCGTTATTTACTCACCCTCATGTTATTCCAAACCCGTAAGACCTTTGTTCATCTTCAGAACACCAATTAAGATATTTTTGATGAAATCCGAGAGCTCTCTGACCCTCCATAGACAGCAACGCAACTGTAATGTTCCCAGGTCCAGAAACGTAGTAAGGACATCGGTAAACAGTCCATGTGACATCAGTGACTCAACTTCAGTTTTGCAAAGCTACGAGAATACTTCTTGTGCACAAATAAAACAAAAATAACAATTTTATTCAACAACTGTTCTCCCCTGCTGTCTATTGAGGGTCAGAGAGCTCTCAGATTCCATCAAAAATATCTTAATTTGAGTTTTGAAGATGAACAAAGGTCTTAAGGGGGAGTAATGAGGGTGAGTAATTAATGACAGAATTTTCATTTTGGGGTAAACTAACCCTTTCATGCATCTTACCCTCATGTTTAAGCTTGTGGGAAACTCTGGATATATAGTAGCACCTCAAACATCTCATGCACTCTTAAAAATAAAGGTGCTTCAAAAGGTTCTTCAA
>SCHK01369821.1:588-12611 GCA_004124795.1 Poropuntius huangchuchieni | reverse complement strand
AATGAGCCTATTTCCAAAAAAAGTGGAGTGTTCCTTTGAAATTAAATAAAATTGGAATACATTCTTTCTTATTGAACCACTTATCAATAGTATGGAATTTATTCCAAGGAATTTAGGGACTTTATAGTGCATGAATTTGCAGAGTAAACTTTGTTTTCGTGATAGGTAAACTTCAGTGGTAAACTTGTGGTTGTGTAAACTCCAGTGGATCTTGTGTTGATGTTACGGTGTTGATGCATTTAGCCAGCTTGTGAGGTTCATTAGCGTAACCTGAGCAGTTGAACTGCATTTTTACGATTTGGCTTCATTGGATTTGGATTCACCACATGCTCACCCAGATTCTGTGTTATTCCATTGGCCCAGAGAGAATGGAAGTTGTGACTCATTTTTCCTTAAAATTGCATGTCTTTCTAGCAAGTCTCTCTGATTTTAATGTGCATATGCGCTCAAACATAATATGGTGCCTATTGCTCCTTTATGTACATCAAAAAAGTCTTGTACACTCTCATATCTTGCAAAACATAATTTTCATATTTATCAAGCTAAAATGCCTGAAGAAGGTTCTCAGATAATTTAATAAAAAGTCAGGACTTTTTCAGTTTTCCATTGCATTGAATGTGATACCGCAACCACCTCAATGTGTGAAAGGTGTTCATCTTTTTCTTTATATTAAAACTTAGAAATTGGTTATTGAAATAGGTCTGGTTGGCTATGAGATCACCTGATTATTCATTTCAAATGATAAAAAAAAAGCCATTTTGGACACTTACAGTTACAAATCTAACATAGAGGTTTTCCAGTATTTGGTCTTTTTTGGTTTTTAGTATAATGATATAATAATAGACTGGTCATTGATGACCTGGCACCACCATTTTAGCATACCACAGAAGTGATTGATGATACAACCAGTAAATTCATGTAAATCTTGTCCAAATTGTATTTATAACTTTGGGGAATAATGAGTTAACTTTTCTGTGAAAAAAGATGACTTTTTCGTGGAAAAGACAGGAAGTACTAGCAAAAAGAGGCAGACTCTGCCGGGATGTGTTTAAATTCTAATTCCAAACTTGTTTTTGAGAGATGCAAGAAATGTTGTGCAATAGCAAAGACATCACTCGTGATGTTTGTCCTTTTTCAATTCACGACATGTTATTAATCCAACAGAATGGCTTTAAGGTGTCTCTCACAGAATGTAATTTCAACTGTATCCAGTTTCAGTCACTGGATTGTGTTCATCTATCACAATCTCAGCCATCCCCCACCAATCCATATCCTATTAACAGCCTTTTTTCCTCATATGGATATAACACACTGAACCTTTGTTTGTGCTGTGAAGGACTGAGAGTGAGTCACAGACTCACAATGTCTGATGATATAAAGAAACGGAGAAGTACTTTTGTGGAAGTTCAGAAATATCACAATCCCACAGAAAAAAAAAAAGATATAACTAAAAATAACTAAAGGAATAAAAAGAGAAAAATAGAGGAATATAAGTACAAGAAAACAGGAAGTTCTTAAAAAACAAAATTTCCAGGATTACATCAACTTGGAATACATGCTTTGAAGCATCTGACTGTGGACGTAATCACATAAGCTGCCAAGACACACACACTCAAAAACACATTCAGCCATTAAAAACATGAAACATGCTGATCATGCAGAGGAACCTCTTTCTGTTGACACTTTACTCACAAAAGTAATCATGCAATCCACATGTTTTTGTCTGTATGAGCTACAGCTGAATGAGGGTGTGCTGAGGCCCCACAGGGTGTGTCTACATTGTTGCCCTTCATTCCTGCAGTAGTGTGTGAGAGAGAGAGAGTGCTGGAGGAGGTAGGGAACGAGGGATTACAGGATAAGGGCTCTGTCTCTGAGGTTTCAGTGCTATTAACGAGAAATTCCCTGGGAAATTACTGACTGACAGTTTGGTTTAACTGGAGACAGTATCTGTCTCCCTAAGGGAGTCACAGACAGATAACATTTCACCTTTCATTATCTCATCTATCATCCTATATTGCTACAAACAGAAATGTGTTTGTGCCGTCACTGACTCATTTTCAAGATAGAGAAAATGCAGCTTCTTTCTTTTGCCTCAAAGGAAAGCAAGGTCGTAAATCAGTCTAGACACAAACTTGATATATACGTTTGTTTAGAAGTACTTGTTAAAGTGAATTTTGAATACAAGCCCTTGCAATGTGTATAAGTGATTTATGTCACGAACTCTGGAAAAGAACTCTGCCCAATCCCTTGGGTTTGTGAGTTACACTCCTACCCACACTAAATGAAGTTCTTGTCAACTGTATTCCAGTTAATTCCAATTCCAAATAATAATAATAATAATTTTCTTAATCAGTTATTTGCCTAGTTTTCCAGGAATAATTAGCACCGAAACATCGTTAAAACAATTTAAAGTGCATTTTCAGAAGCAAACTTGCATAAAATAAGAATTAAAATAGATCTTCAATTTACTTTATATTTTCTTAACTTGTTGGAAATTTTTTTCTTGTTTCATTGATGAACCTATCAAAACTTTCGGTTAAAAATGGGTTGTTTTTTTATGTTTTTGCTCACCAAGGCTGAATTTACTTGACAAAAAATACAGTTAAAAAAACAATAATATTATGTTACAATAAAATACTTAAGTGTTTTCTATCTTTCAAAATATTTAAAAATGTTAATTTTTCCTGCAGTGTTAAAGCTGAATTTTCAGCAGCCATTACTCCTCAGTATCATATGATCTTTCAGAAATATGCTGATTTGTTATTCAAGAGAAGTTTATTTTTACTAATGTTGAACAAGGCTGTGATGCTTTTTTAGCAGTCTAAAAGAATTTACTGTCACTGTTGATATATTAAATGCAGCACTGTTAAAATGATTTCTTTAAACAAATCTTCCTTTAATACTTAATTGTTAACAAGATAAAAAAAAAATTTTTTTGCAGATACCTCTAAAAAAAAAAATCAGATGTCATAGAACTAACATCTGCATAACAGTATATCCCCATGCACCTTAACTTAAAAACAGAAAACATTTTAATATAATTTGAAATTAACAAAGGTTTCAGTCCAATAACGAGTACCTCTCTCTTGTGTTCTAGGCATGGCTACAGCAATATGGTTACTTGCCACCCGGTGATCTCCGCACACATACGGCCCGCTCTCCTCACTCCGTCTCCTCTGCCATTGCTGCCATGCAAAGATTCTACGGCCTGAAAGTCACCGGCAACATGGATCCTGCAACTCTAGAGTAAGTCAACAGCCCACATGATTCATACAGCAGTGTATTATTGTGCAGTGTAATTAGTGTTTCCATGTCCAGTTAATTACAAAAAAATGGGTCTAGATGATTTTCTCTCCATGGAATCAGTCTTGCATTTTTTGAACACCTGTGGCTAGTTCAAGACATTCAAGAGCTTATAGATATCTCTGTGGAATTATTTTGGCCCATCAGTTATGTGGTTGTTAGTCATGGAAGGAGAGAATGGAAAAACTAGAGCATTGTGTCAGCAATCCTCCACTGGTTTGCAATGAGGCACGGAAGATGTAGAATATATGAGGACAGAAATTAACGGCCATCCTGTCCAAAATCACTGAAATTAAATCTGTTGTGCGGTGGATGATCTAACGTATTGGATGGTGATTGCCAGGGCAATGAAGAAGCCCCGCTGCGGCGTCCCAGACAAGTTTGGAGCCGAACTGAAAAGCAACCTGAGAAAGAAGCGCTACGCAATCCAGGGACTCAAATGGGATAAAAATGAGATCACATTCTGGTAAGAAACAACTTTAACTCTGTATTAAGGTCATTTTAGGCACAAAACCCCCGTCCAAACCATTACCGATTAATTGAGGTTTGCTGTCATAAACGTTTAGATATGGCTGTGGCTATGCTTTAGTAAATACGCACCGCACTTATGGAAAAGTCATCTTTGGCCTACTATATGATTCTGCTCCACTGCAGCCATGGCCAAAATTCCTGTGTGACTTGTCTGTAATGTAAATCATTTTCTCTCCCCCTTTCCTTCATATATTCCTCTTTTTCCTATGTCCTACTTTCCTCTGATTGCCTCTCCAATTCACCCTTTCTTATCTCTTCACAGCATACAGAACTACACACCAAAAGTTGGGGAATACGAAACTTTTGAGGCGATCAGAAAAGCCTTCAAAGTGTGGGAAGCTGTTACCCCTTTGAGATTCCGAGAGATCCCTTACAGTCACATCCGAGACAAGGTTGAAAGCTTTGCCGACATCATGCTCTTCTTCGCCGATGGTTTTCATGGCGATGCCAGTCCATTTGACGGCGAAGGAGGGTTTTTGGCTCATGCTTACTTCCCAGGCAATGGCATAGGAGGAGACACTCACTTTGACGCAGCAGAGCCTTGGACCATCGGCAACCGGGACCTTTTGGGTAAGGAGTACAAACACCAGAAGTTAGCGGAAATACTCTAGAGTCTAGACCTCCCAAGGATCTCACTTGTTTTTGTCAGTATGGATGGCGGTTGTTGTTTAGACATGAATAAGTGAGTTAAAAACTAACTTGTTTGGTTTGAATATTTGTGTCATAGAACGAGTGAGGCAAGTCCAGGCCAGTGTTGTGTTTGTGCACACTTTCATTGAATTGGGTTGACTCAGCATTACCTTTTCATGGGAATGTTTGGAACATCTCCACCCGAAAAGCTTTTCTTTGACATTTCCCTGCTGTGGACTGAATGCTCAAAAACAAGCTCTGAAAGAACAGAATAATAGCTCTTAGATGTCATTCTGTGCTGTCTATTCTTAGTTTCTCAAAATAGTTGTTTTTAATGTGCGCTGCACAATTATACTGCATGCTACTTAAGGTTAGCCAAATCTGACCTATGCTGACATGGTTATCTCTTACTTTCATTCAGGTAATGATGTGTTCCTGGTGGCTGTGCATGAATTGGGTCACGCCCTGGGAATGGAACATTCAAATGACCCCTCCGCCATCATGGCTCCCTTCTACCAGTGGATGGACACAGAGAACTTTGAGCTTCCTGAAGATGACCGTAAAGGCATTCAGCAGCTTTATGGTACAACAATCAATATCATTGCAAATTGAATGGTTAAACCACAACATAGTTCTGTTCAAGGCAGGGTTATCATTAACTAATGCTAAAACAATATATTTACAATGTATTTATAAATCACTGTCACTATCATACTATTTCATTATCTGGCACAAAAAAGCTAAACTATCTTGCTTTGCTTTCCAAAGTTTATTCGTTTTGGTTAAAAGAATCTGCTAGATCAGAGGTCTTTAAACTTGATCCTTGAGGGCCGGTGTTCTGCAGAGTTTAGCTCCAACTTGCCTCAACACATCTGCCTGGAAGTTTCAAGTATACCTAGTTATGTTGCGTTCAAGTCATGTCGGATAGATCGTATTTACGAGTTGAACACACATGAACGCCACCCCAAAGTTGTTGTGACGAGTGGGAAACTCAGAATTTTCTTTAAGCTCCGAGTTGGGGGCGTGTCAGTGAGAAAACGTGTGGGATGCAATGGACGCAGCCAAAAACATTATAGATATTGATGGCAAATTTGTTGAAGTTAATAAAATTATTTTTTTTGTAATGTAAAATAAAACTTTTTAAGTTACATATACAAAATATTATATTATTGTATAATTACCATAGAACATATAATGATTCAGTTTACATCAACCTTCGTAAATTGAATAAAAACAGAAAAAAAGCAAAAACACACATACTTTATTCATCATATATTGATGTAGAGTTTTAAAAAATCATTGAATTATATGTAGAAAAGTTCAATCGCACCCGACGTCATTATTATGACTTGTCAACTCTTAAGTACGAATGTCCCAGGAGGACTTGAACGCAGCATAAGACCTTGATTAGCTGCTTCAGGTGTGTTTAGGGTTGGAGCTAAACCCTGCAGGACACGGCCCTCTCAGACCGAATATGGTGACCCCTGTGCTAAATGAATAAAGCTAACTAAGAATATTTGAATTGAACATTAAATACAACTAATAAAACAGATTCTATGTAATAGATTCAACATATAGTGTTGAACAGCGGCATCTGACTAAATATTTAGATTATTTGTTTGATCAGTTAATCATTTATTTCATCAGTGAATAGTCCAATGCAAATTAACCAATTCACAAAAAATTTTGCGCTATGCAGGACCAGGCACCGGAGGCCGTCCGAGACCACCTGTCACCCCGCAGACCCCCCACCACACTCCATATCCCACACCATACAGGCCCGGAGGACCTAGCTTTGGTCCTGACATCTGCGAAGGCCATTTTGACACCATTGGCATTTTCAGAGGAGAAATGTTTGTGTTTAAGGTACGGATGGAATATGTGTGTATGCACTGGGTTGGAGTTGGAGATCATGCAGTATGTGTGTTCATCACAATTCCTGTCCCTGTGTTTTAGGATAAGTGGTTCTGGCGCGTTCGTAATAATCAGGTTATGGAAAATTACCCCATGCCAATTGGACATTTCTGGAGAGGTCTGCCTACAAGTATTAATGCTGCCTATGAAAGAGAAGACGGGAAATTTGTCTTCTTTAAAGGTACTAGTCCTCTTCTATTGCATGATTTCAATGGAAAAAAAGTGGGATTTTGTCCTTTGGCTTTAACGGGCCTGCTCATTGCTTTAGAAGTAATATCATCTCTGGCTTGCAGGGGACAGGCATTGGGTATTCACCGAATCGAACTTGGAGTCAGGTTACCCGAAGACTCTGAGAGAAATGGGCAATGGTCTTCCAAAGGACAAACTGGACGCAGCCCTTCTGTACACCCCTACAGGCAACACCTACTTCTTCAGAGGAAACAAGTCAGTAGCTTTGATATCCAATAATGCAAAGCATGAGAACAAAGGGAGCTTAGATCTGAAACAATTTCTTATCTTCAATCAGATATTATCGCTACAATGAAGACACGCAGTCAGTGGATCCAGACTACCCCAAACCTATGAGTAAATGGCAAGGCGTTCCAGACAACATAAAGGCTGCCTTCATGAGTCGAGATCAAAGTAAGCCTTTCACTGCCTTCTGATTTTTTTAATCATCCTCCTGTCTTTCATAATAATAAGCCTTCTTATTCTGACATAGTTGTTCTTTGTCCATTCTACATCTTAGTACATCGTCAGTCATATGACATATACACACAGAATTATTCATTAACACAAGAAAACACGTATTCACAACCTCTTACTGTGTGCTAATAATACACAACACATTTCTAGTCATTCTAAGCATTTGTCTGGTCATTCTAAAAGCAAAAACACTGCGTAAATCATAGCCAATTAGTTGTATACGTTCACGCAAATGTTTTGATAGAAATCAATATTTCAATTCAGCAAGGATGCATTAAACATTTATGTCACAAAAGATTTCTATTTCAAATAAATGCTGTTCTTTTGAACTTTCTGTTCATTAAAGAATCCTGCCTGAAAAAATATAACTTTTCCACATTAAGAAATTCATCAAAATCAGCATACTGAAGTAATGGCTGCTGAAAATTCAGCTTTGCCTGTAATGCATAAATAACATTTTAAAATGTAATAACACACACACACATTTATATATATATATATTCACACGTTATATAACGGATATATATATATATATATATATATATATATATGTTATTACATTTTAAAATGTTATTTGTATTGTGTATATAAAACAGTTATTTTAAATTATGTACATATATAATTATTTTTCTATTTATATAGCATTTATCATTTGTGGCCTTGTGCATGGTTAGGACACAAATCTGGCCTGTGTCATTTCCAGAGCCCCGTTTCCTCCCTTATCCCAATATTTTCTTGACTCTCTCTAATACAAGACAAATAAAATGAAAATAAAAAGATTTACTCTAGTTTTATTGAAACAAAGTCAGGATGTAGGCTTTGTGCCAAAGATCACTACCATTGTATAGTCCTGACCTTTCCTCTCTTAAATTTTACAGGTTATACCTACTTCTACAAAGCCAATAAGTACTGGAAGTTTAACAACCAGTTATTAAGAGTGGAGCCTGGATACCCCAAGTCTGCGCTTAGGGATTGGATGGGCTGTCCTAATGAGGACTCCAATACAGGTGGAGGTGGAGGTGGAGGTGGAGGAAGTGACCGTGACCGTGAGCGTGAGCGCGAAAGAGAACGCGAAAGAGAGCGCGAAAGAGAACGAGAACGTGAACGAGAGCGTGACCGCACACGTGAGGAAGACAAGACTGAGGACGAGGGTAAAAAGGAGGAGACAGAGGTGATCATAATCGAGGTCGAAGACGCACCCAGCAACGGAGGAGGAGCGGCTGCCGTCGTGGTGCCACTCATGTTGCTGGTCTGCGTGATCCTTACGCTCGGAGCACTTCTCTTCTTCCGCAGGTACGGCACACCGAGACGCTTGCTCTACTGCCAGCGCTCCCTACTGGACAAGGTTTAAATGTTTAGGAAGGGATAATGGAAGAAAGGGAAGGGGAGGAGAGGAGAGAATTGAGAATATGGAAGAAGGGGACTTACTAGCAAAGCAAAACCAAAATGAGAAAAGAAATTCTAAAAACAAAACTGGTTTTGGTCAAAAAAGGGACCCTTTGTTGTTTACTTTAAAAATGATGCCACTCAGACAAATCTCTGCATTTTTATATTTTGTAATTAGTGGTCTTGAACGTTTTGCTTCCACACCTGTGCCAAGCTCTTCCCGCACGCTGTATAAAGGCATACGGTACTTGTTTTTCCCCTGTGTCACTTTCACTTCATCTCTCCCCTCTTCTCTCAAAGTCTTTCTCTTCTTTCCCTTCTGGTGTAGCCAATGACGCCAGCTCATCGCTGTTTGTTTAGCCTTTTGTAAATGTCATTTTAAAGTTGTGATTGCTGTTGTATGTCTGACTCATTGTGAATTCTCACCCTCTGTCGAAAACAGCGTTTGTCCCAATCAGAAGACTTTGTAGTTATCTCAGGTTGCGGCCAAAGCTTATCACATTTCCAGCAGCCTCATGCAACTTTTATAACAAAACCGTACTACCAAGGTTTTTGAATGTCATGCCATGTTACAGGGTCCACAGTGATAAAAAAAAACCTGGAGAAAAAAATACTTTTGTGAAAATTCATAAAAATGAATTAAATTAGATTTACATTTTTCTAGTCATACTAGAATAATTTAAAACATAGTCAGAAATTGTGTAATTTCTGTTAATTTTTAAAATCCTTCCAGGATGCATGAACTATATAAGTCGGTCAGAAGGTGCCATAGTACCATGGTATTCTCTCTAGTACTACATAAATACCTTAGTGCATGAATATTGTAATCATTCCATACCATGGTATTGCCATCGCTGAGCCATGGGACCACCGTAGTACTTTTTAAGTGTTCTCCTATGCACAGTGTTACTCATGAAATGTAATTCTTTTCACTAAAGCAACACAGGGTTCCGCTCCCACCCCATGCAACTCCCAACTCAGGTTAAGAAACCAAAGTCACGTGCCATTACAAAGATAATTGATACTTATCCCACTAACAATGCCTGCAAAGCTGTGCTGTCTGTCTGTGTCCTCCAGTAGTATGGCTTTATATTGTACTGTATTTTTAATAATTACTATTATTGATAATGATGATGTCATTATCATTATTATTATTACTATTGTTATTGTTCTCCATGTCAAGAATGTGTTTTTTGATTTTAACAATTGTCATTAAAAATGTCCTGCTGGACAGGCAATAATGTATGTCTTATGAAGTGGCCTTAATTTGGGGAAAAGTGAATGGGTGGGTTTGTATTTTTGAACTGAAATAAATTTTAAAATATATAAATGATATTTTCACTGCTTGTGTTTACAGTTATTGAAAACTTGTGGTGCTTTTTTTAAATAAAAAACAATAATGATAATAATATTTAAATGATGATGATCATTATCTAGTAATAAATTGTGCTTGTTTCAAACCTTTTTTATGTTTAAGTCAAAAATAAAATATTTTAAGTTTTCTTTGCTGTTGTTTTCTTTTTACTTTCTATGTCTGCCAAACATTATAAAACATTTAGAAACCATTTAAAGAGATAACTCGTCCAAAAATGACAATTCTGTCATTATTTACACACCCTCACGTCATTCCAAACTTGTATGAATGACTTTCTTCTGCGGAACACAAAAGAAGATATTTAGAGAAATGTCTGTATTTCTGTCCATATAATTAAAAACATTCTTTAAAATATCTTTTTTAGTGAAATGTAAAAAAAACTATTTGGGTGAGTAAACAGTGACAGAATTTCTATTTTTGGGTGAACTATGCCTTTAACATGTTTGTTTAGCCCACTCACTCTCCTGCACAACAGCGAGGTGAAAGGAAAAGCAGTTCTCTGCCCTAATCTCCAGCTGCTCCTCTCAACCTGCATCCGAGTCCAAGACTTCTTGCCTTCTTCAGCCATATTTTCCGAACTGCTTGTTACCTCCCAGAGTCCCCTGTAAGAAGCATATCTCTCATTAGTGCATCTCATCCTGTTCCTCATGACCACACAATAAGACAAATACCCTGCACTTTCACACATAAATTAAGATGCCCCCACATAAGCTTATGTCTTTTGCATAGAATTGCTTTTTTTCTTGCCATTTTGTCCATACTTCTTTCTCCTCCCATTTGCTGGCACTCGAAAACACTTGGCCATATAAATGGGACGGAAAAAGCAGGCTAGATCCAAGGATTAAGTGAAACCAGGAATGATTATAATTCTGCAAACCCTTTTGGCACTGTTCACAAGGAAACATATCTGTTATAATGTGAGTGTGTGCGTCTTTGAAAATAATTAAACTTCCAGATACTGATTGAGGCACAAACATATGTGGAAGCGAGAGATGATACTCAATTCAGTGTGTTTGTATGCATTTTAATGAAGACAGCCGAATGTACTTGCTTTTTGGAATAAGCGACTGGAGATGGATAATGTTTTGGCACTCTGGGTCCAGTCACGAGGCTTTGGGGAAGAGAGGGGGGCGGACCTTCGGAGGCCAACGATCAAGGAGAATTCCATTAACAACATCTGGAATCCAAACTGCCTCAATACCAGCACACTGCAGGAGAGAGGGAGGAAAACACGGCTTATCTGTGCACATACTGTTGATGTAAAACAAATGATACAACCTTTAACTTGATCAGACATCTGTCTAAACATTAAAGTGCAGCACATGACACATAAGCAATGACAGGCCTTCGAGGCCTTTTTCACTCTGTGCACATTTAAAGCAAGTTCAATCTTTTCCCAGCTGATTCTGCAGTACAAACAACAACCTCAGCACTTTCTGCTCTGCCCGCAATTCCCTCTATTTCTCTCTCTCCCTCTTTCTCCAGGCAAGTAGAGTTGAGTTTCCTCAGTTTCTGCTAAGTGACTCACTTTTTTTTCTTAAACAAGGCTTAACTGAAAACATTAGCAGCACCACAAACATTTCAAGTTTCTCTATTAAAACGCATTCTATCTTTTTTTTGAATGTCTCTGGGCAAAGAAGAGACTTGCCTGCTCTTTGTGATCCATTTTACATCTTCATGCTGCTCTGCTTGTTCAAGTGAAGTCAGTTGCATGCTATTTAACACCTCTACTTGACAGGCAGTATCCACTTCTTTCGATACAGAGAGAATTCCTGGTTTTTCAAGCCTAATGGGAAAAAAGTACAGACTTTGAATCGTCAAGGAAAACAGATTCAAACAATATGCTGGAAAAAGCCATTTTGTTTAAAATATGTTTATTTGCTAATTACCAAGCTACATACACTTAATAAACCTTTGTTTTTATAAAAATGAGATTTTTTTCATTAAAGAGGTTAAAGACAAAATGCACAAAATCTAACTTAGAACATCACTTTAACGATTAGCCCAACTTATTTTTAGCCATTTTGCTAACCATTTTGGGGAGTTAGCTAGTGAAACCTACTATATATTTATTAGGTAGATAGGCTTTTGTGAATGTTTTCAAATTTTAAAGGATCTGTTAATGGGGAAAAAAAATTTTTTTTCCTATGTAACGGAAAAAAAACAAAACAATTAGGCA
>SCHK01369799.1:0-12071 GCA_004124795.1 Poropuntius huangchuchieni | reverse complement strand
TTATTAAGACTCAACTACACCTGCCATTTTAATCCATTCAATGTAAAAAATTACAGCAACAATGATTCAGGTATTCCGAGATGGTATATTGCTGCTTGTATATTTTATAACTTACAACCATATATTTCATGTTGTATTCTTTATATATTTCAACTATACCAAAATCTCCTTTTCACCTTAAAATAAAGGTGGTCTTAAGTGGCCTGTCCTGCTCAAATACTGTCCAAATACATCAAAAATAATGTATAGATGGTGCATCAATGTCACACATACAAAGACAAAACACCATCAAGGTAACAAAAAATACAAGAACGTACGTTACTGACAACAAAATGAGAAGAAACAAAACTATTTAAATAAAACAGAATTATATGTGATGCGTCACACAGGGATTTCTGCATGTTCCTTTAGATTTTTTTGTTTGTTTTTTATTGTAAATTATATGGTAATTTATCATTTTACTTGGAAAAAAAACAGACATTTAACTATATATCAGTAAAATTACACATAATGTAATGTTAAACAAAGATTTTACATTTTTTAAAGTAACTTACTACTATAGGTATTTCCTGTTGCATATATGTAACTGTGTTCTTTTTTTCAGTAAACATTTTTACAGAGTAGAAAAACAAAATTCCAGAATTAACAACATATTTCTTATTCATAATTCTTATTCATTGAAAATCTTCACTTTTTATGTGTCCATAAGTCTGAACGGAATAGGACAGAATTCCCTTTTTGGGTGAACTGTCATTTAAAGAACATATAATCCTGATTGGCTCACCACAGCAAACACTTTTTGCATGTACTGCTTGTGAATTACAGTTTAGCTCAAAATATTTAACGGTTTTCCACAGTACTGAAGTGTTTGACACAAGTTGTGCTGTAATAACTGGAGAAATAAAGTCAAGCACAACGTGTGAGCCTCTACAAGAGCACGACAGCCGCGGCTTGAAGTTTTTAATGTCACTGGATGTCTCAGTGTCTAAGGAGATTATATCCTCCTTTGATGAAATGCCACCCTGTGCGAGAGAGAGAGAGTGTAATGGAAAGAACGAAGGGGTTAGAGGAGGAAGGGGGGACGCAGGGACGCAGGAGTGTTTACATAGATGCCAGAAAGATGAAGGCAATATCAAGCAGACAAGAGATCTGGGAAAGTGTGTTTGTGGGAAAGACGGATAGAAAGAAGGGGTGGGGGGGAAAGGGAGGTACAGGAGAAGTGGGGGAAGGGTGCGAGGAGGCAGCTGGTTTGATTACAGGATTATAAGGCAGTGACTCCCTATTGACCTCCCAAAACAGTCCCTGCTTCTCTCTAACACACCACAAAGCCATTAAACTAAAAACACATGATGCTAAACACAACGGAAGCAAATCAGCAATATCTAGCATATCATTTTCTGTCATATTCCAATAATCACCGAGGCCTAACAAATAATAGCAATTACAGCAAAACGACATATAAATGATCTTAATTACTGTAAACAGCCACAACTAGTGCAGGGGCAACAAACTATGGTTACTCAACATTTAAATAAATATAAACAAAACATTGATTTAAATGATTAATGTAGCTTTCAGCAGAAAATATTATTAGTCATGCTGATTAAATCAACACATTCGGGCTCCCACAGAGGAAAAGTCAAATCACCAGTGAATGTGTGTGTGTGTGTGTGTGTGTTTCTTTGCTGTTGTTTAATATTTGTGTCTATGATGTCTGACATTAGCAATCAGTGGAAGGAATGGAATATGAAAAATTAGGATGACAGTGAAGATATTTATAACGTTACGAAAGATTTCTGTTTGGAGCACAGCTGATTTCAACTTAATAAATCATATAATTGTTTCTTGAACACCAAATCAGCATATTCAAATGATTTGTGAAGGATGTGACTGGAATAATGGCTGCTCAAAATTTGCATAACAGGAATACATTTGGAATAAAAAAAAAAAAAAAAAAATAGAAAACAATTATTTGAAACTCAGATCATATTTCACAATATTACTGGTTTTATATTTTACTTCGAAATATCCTTTAAATTTATTTGATAAGCCAAGATATTAAGGCTTGTTTTAACATATTCTGAACTGAACTTATTTTATAATGCCATTGACAAATTGTTTATTCTTGTTTTGGGCATAAATCTATCACAATTTATGAAATATATGCTTAAAACAATAAATTCATTAATAAATAAAACAACATTTCCTTATATATTATTTTATTTTACATTTATATTTTAAGCAATTGTCTTGTTTATAAAGATGTTTCATTATTTTACTGGAAAACAAGATCAAAATACTACTTACGAAGATGATTTTTAAGTGCAGGCACAAATACAAATAGAACCATTGCATATACACATACACAGTCTTTTATTAAAAAGCATATTAAGAGCTGTATAGTACGTTTCAAAGAGGGCAATTTTCCATTTCTTTCATCTGAAATAATTTTTCTTTCAGCCATTCAAAGCCAAGACCTGAACTCAGCGAGTTTTTCCTCTTTCTATTCCTCCTGTTCAATCACTCGCCTGTCATTCGCCACCCTCCATTTCTCTTTTCCACCTGAGTGTTTTGTTATCTTCTCTTTCTCAATCTGTTTTCTTCTTTTTCTTCCTCTACACATCCCCTAAGCCTACCCTTTCTTCATTGTATCTCTTTCTATCCCTCTCTCAGACCCTTTTAATATTTTATAATCAAGCTCACTCACCCACTCTAAAGTGAACTTTATTTTAGGCTTGTTTTGCAGAGGGGGATTGTTAGAAGAAAACTGCGTGTGTTTGAAGTAGTTCTTGCAGGGGTCGCAGGAAAACATGCAAATAGCTTCTACCAGCTCACAAAAACATGAAATAAACAAATAGATCTCAGAGGTCCCTACAGTATAGGGTTTTTTTTTAGGTTTCTCAACCTGACACAACAAACCTGACACATGCACATGCTCACAAACTCACACAACAGCAGCTCTCACATTTGACACGCTTGTAAACATTGAAATTACAAATCTAGCATGACCAAAACAGACCCCAGGTCTCCAGGGCCTCTGTTTGTGTGTTTCTGCACACAAAAACAGAGTAAAATGCTTAGATGTATTTGCCCTTCACAGCTGAAATTAGTCACCTGGAAATATACTTCTACCCCCATCAGCCAAGTTGTACTCAGCTACAGACATTTACACACACACGCACAAAAACACATGTGTATATAAACACACAAACTTAATATATGCTCAAACAAATCCAGATGTAGGCATAAACATTGTAGTTGCCTGCATGAACGAATATTAAACCCTCTGATTACCCAAACACACACACAAACACACACACACACACACACAATCTTGGGAGCTGGTTTGACAGCTGATTACTGTGCTCCGTTTGTTTCCAAAGCCAGGCTTCCCCTAAGGACGTCCTATTACACTCAAAGTAAAGTAGAACAGAGAGAGAGAGAGAGAATGCAAGAGAAAGCATGCAAGATAAGAGGGCTGTCTGTAACCCTCTATTAAACTACATTTAACAGTATGTACACACAATTTCATTCTGGTATGCATGCATTATTTCTGAGACCAATATGATTTTGACTACTCCTGAAATGTGCATTTGTACATTACATCAAAGATGGAACAGCAAAATGAACTAATCACATAAATATAAGCACATCTGCCTTGCTTGGAGAATAACAAGATAAAATGACATTGAGTTTAAAACTATGTCATCTGATATTACAGACAATGAGCTGTGCTCATTAGAAAACTGTAACTGCTGTTTCTCCGGGTGAAGCAGAATACAAAGGAATTATTTAATAGGAAATTCCTTCAACTTAACCTTCCATTTCCCTCGGGACATCAAAACTTAATGATTAAATTGTACAGTGTAGTAGAAGAAAGCCGCTCAGCTTATTTAGAAACACATATTTAGATGATTTAACCCAACAGAAAAATATGTTTTGTAAGAGGAAAATAGTGAGAGAAAGAGATAGACAGAAAAGCAAGGAGGCAAAATGAATGAGAAATGAAGAGTAAAGGGGGGATGGAAACGGAAGTGTGCTTTCCTTAGAGGAGAGAGAGAGAGAATTTTACCAGAGGGTAACTGAGCTGTCTAAGACTGCAGTCTTACAAACTCCCCAACCTATATGCCTTACACACACATACACACACACACACACACAAACTGCCAGATAAGGTAAAAACACTGAATCAAAATCAGCAGTATTGTTCAAGTCAATAAACACAAAGCAGCCACAAAATCCCATACATCATGTTAAATTTACCATTTTAGTCACCTTGTCTGTAAATAACAAATCACCATTTATAACCTTTCAAAAGCCACAATTATCTACACTTCCCAGCAATGCAATCAACAACATCAGCCATTGTGGGCAAGCAATGCTCTCCTCAGCACTTACACTCTCTCAAGTTACCACTGAGATTCCTGTTACAGTACCTGCTAATGCTGGTAGAAATCATTCCAGCATAAAGTAATTTACATTGATCGCTAAATGTCTTTACAGAGAAAAATGCAAGTCAAGGGTCAGCTTTCTCTGAAGATATCTTCCATTCTTTCTATTTTTTCTCTAACATGCACTCTCTACACTGACACATTGCCTTCAGCAATATTTCATAATAGAGCACTGCAGAAAAGAGTTAGCAAAACCAATTTGACCTGATTTGATTTCATCCTTATGACCTTAATAGCCCTTGCTTCATTTCCCCATTTCTTCCTCCCTCTGTCCCTCCCCCTCTCCCTCAAATCTTTTCCTCCCCCTCTTGGTCTTACCAGTGACGGTGACAAGCATCGGGGCCACCAGTGGTCGGTTGTTGTCCAGTTTCCGGCTGAGGCGGATCTCCCCGCTCGTGTGGTTCAACAGCAGCAGGTGTAGCTCATTCCCGCGGTCTATGGTGTAGTAGAGACGATCCGAAACATCTGGGTCATGGGCTGGAACTCGTCCAATAACCCCACTTGGGAAGGTGTTTGATCGATTGGATACAAAGTTGTTAAAGATGATTTGAAAGTCTTGCATTTGGGGCCCATTATCATTCTGGTCAACCAGTCGTATGCGCACCGTGGCACGACTGACTAGTGGAGCTGATGTGGCCTGGACAACAATCACGTACTCGTTCCGCGTTTCATAGTCAAGGTCAATTAAAGAAGTGAGTTCTCCTGAAAAAATGTCCATTTGGAAGATTTCTGGAATATTTCCTTCCACAATCTGATACATAATCTGAGCATTTGGGCCCTCATCTGGATCAGTCGCTGTAATTTGAGCTACGACTGATCCAACGGCACTGTTCTCCTTCACTAGAACCTCAAAATCGTCAGCAGGAAACACTGGAGCATTGTCATTGACATCCATGACACTGACTTGAATGTGTACAGGTGTACGCTGAGGTGGAACACCGCGATCCACAGCAAATGCAGTCAGCTCGTAGAAGGGAACACTTTCACGGTCAAGTCTCCTGACGGTCCGGACTATTCCCGACGTTGGCTCTATGGTGAAATCACCATCACCGTCCTCTCCATTCTGGAATGTATACTGGACACGGCCATTGGCATGAGCGTCACGGTCAGTAGCGGAAATCTGTAGGACACTAGTAAAAGGTGGAGCATCCTCACTGACTCCACCCTGATACCTGGGGCTCAGGAACTGAGGTGCATTGTCATTTACATCATTAACATTGACCTCCACATAAGTGGTGTCAGATTTCTGAGGGATTCCATTGTCACGAGCAGTGATGGCAAGCGTGTAAGTCATTTGGTCTTCGTAGTCTAGTTCTGCTTGAAGTGTGATCGCTCCGTTTGAAGGATCGATGCGAAACTGTGGAATATTGTCCTCCAGGTAGTAAGTGATGCGGGCGTTTTCTCCAACATCATCATCTGTTGCGCTTATGACCACCACGGTGCTGCCAGGAGGCCGGTCCTCATTAACACTTACTGAATAATGAGCGCTCTGGAACACAGGGCGGTGTGTGTTGGCATCTGTGATGTTGATGTGCACTTGACAGGTATCGTGGAGAGTTCTGTCAGAGGCAGTGACTGTTAGCACGTAGCGACGCTCCTGTTTGTAGTCCAAAGGCAGCGCTAGGGAGACAAGTCCTGCGCCACTGGCTGTGCTAATGGCAAAGCGATTACGAGTGTTTCCACCAGTGATCTGATACGTGACGGCGCTATTTACATCACGGTCAACTGCGGTTACGCTGACCACACTTGTACCAACAGACGCATCTTCATTTAGTCTGACGTAATACTCTTTTTGTAGAAACTCTGGTCGGTTATCATTAACATCCATTACTGTGATTGTAACACTAGCTGTGGCAGAAAGAGGTGGGGCGCCATAATCTCGAGCTTCAACGCCGAAGAAGTAGTGCTCTACCGATTCACGGTCAAGTTCTGAGCTCACGGTGACCCAACCAGTGGCAGCGTTGATAACAAATGGTGTATCCGTGCCGGTTCCTGTTAAACGGTATTCCAGCCGTGCATTGTCACCATTATCTGTATCAATAGCTTGTATGTGAAGAATGGAGTGACCGATAGGAGCGCTCTCAAGCACTGTAGCCTGGAAAGGTGTGGATACAAAGATTGGTGGATTATCGTTGACATCAGTGACCTGCACACTCACAATTCCAGTGTTGTTGGAGAGAGGTGGGCGGCCGTTGTCCTGAGCCCGCAGCCGTAGCGTGTACTCCCGTTCCGTCTCATAGTCCAGTGGCGCTACCACCTGGATTTCTCCAGTAACACTGTCAATTGCAAACTGTCCTCGGCTGTTCCCGCTGATTATGTTGTAGTGCACAGCAGCATTCCCATCTTTATCCTGGTCCGAGGCGCTGACTTTGAGGATTTCAGAATGTGGTCGGACGTCTTCTCTAACTGCAACCACATACCGCTTTTGACTGAACTGTGGAACATTGTCATTCTCATCCAACACAGTGATATGGACGCTAACGGTAGCCGAACGTGGACCTGGCTCTCTCCCTTGGTCACTTGCTTCCACCAACAATGTATAACGTTCATTTGCTTCTCTGTCAACAATACCTCGTGTCGTGATCAAGCCTGATCGAGGATCGATCTCAAACGCAGCGCGTGCAACAGCTGCACTTTCTCCAATAAATCTGTAGCGTATGTTAGCGTTCGCTGGCGAGTCGAGATCTGTTGCTCGCAGCTGCAGGATAGGATATCCCTCTTCCACGTTCTCTCGAATGGTCTCGCGGTATTCTGTTTGTTCAAACACGGGAGAGTGATCATTACGATCAGCCACAGTGATGGTCACCATAGTTGTTCCAGAAAGGCGTGGTGAGCCATGGTCCGTGGCTGTAACTCGGAAGTAGTGCAGGTCCATGTGTTCTCGATCCAGAATGTGTGTGGAGGTGAGAAGACCAGTAATTGGGTCAATTTGGAAGTAATCCATGGACCTGCTGTTCATTAAAGGGGCCATGCTGTAACTGAGTCTGCCTGCCTCACCAGCATCAGGGTCCTCAGCTGTCATACTTATGACTGAGGTACCAGGAGGCTGGTTCTCAGCAACCTGAACCTGGTAGTTATACTGGGGGAAATGGGGGTGCCTATTAGCAGCTCTACGGGAGCGCCCAACAGGAGGGACACCTGTCTGCTCTTCGTTGTACTCTTGCTCTTCTCCTCTCTGAACTTCATCGCTCTCTCTTGCTTTTTGTTTCTCACCGTACAGAGCTTTTTGTGCGTTTCCCACCCCATCTAGACTCATTTTGTTAAGCTCATTCTGTTCAGTCCACGTTCCCTCTTTGTTTTCATCGCTTTTTCTATCTGACTGAGAGGTGTCATTGCCTTGACCTTTTTCTTTTTCTCTCAGCAAATTTGTCTCTTCTAACACTACCTCTTCCTTTGTGTCTTTTGCAATCACCCACTCCATGCTTTCCTCCCTTTCTCCCTCTACAGGCTGTCTGTCACCCTCCCCCGTTCCCTCCCCTTTTACCCCGCCCTCTAACTGTCCCTCCCTCCTACCGCACTCAGTCGCGGCTTCCAGCTGCTCCTCTTGCTGACTGACACCCTCAGCTTGTAATGACACCCGTTTACCGGATTTTAATTGCGGCCGCGTGGCTCCCCCGTCGGCGGTTAAGCTGTCGTGGTCACCACACTCTGCACGCGTACTGGAGCAAGGATAACGTGCGCTTTCCCCTCTTATAAAGTCGCGCTCTCCACTGTCAGGAACATTTTGGGTTTCATTTGCATTTTGATCAGGACTGCTGTTGTTGTGGTGGTTATTATTACGATTCTTGGCGCAGTTGTTGTTATTGTTGCTGTTCCAATTCCTCAGCAACAAACTTTGAGTAAAGTCATTCGAGTGAGCGAGCTGACGCACGGAGATCGGCGCTGTCCACTGAGCGGGTGCTGAATCTTCTCGCGTGTGAATGTGTGAGTCACCAAAACGTTTAGGAAAGTTAAGCTCGATTAAGAGGTAGATATGTGATGCATTATGACCCCTGGGAGAGCCAGTAGCAGATGAGTCAGAGTTGTGTACATCGCCGATATACAACTGAGCAGCGCTGATTCCAGTTGATCCATTATAATGAGCCTTTCTGTCATCAAAGCGAGTCTCAGTCCTGACCCAGACAGCCTGTGGCATTAAATCCCGAGCATCAGTCCGTTTGAGCGCACTAGAAGACTTTTGTGAACTATTCCGACCAGACTTCGCATGCACAAATTCTACTTCTGAGTTGTTATTTGAAGATGTGGTGTTTGTATTTTCTCTTGCCTGCCTTCCACAAACAGCGTAGCGCCTCAGAGAGATGTTGAACCAGTGCCAGTTACTGCTGTGCCAGTCTGGATGCCTTTCAGAACAACCTGTGATCCGGTGTGACTCGAGACAGCTGCTTGCTTCGCTTCCAAGCCCTAGAGAGAGCTGCCACGCGCACGGTTCCGAGCACCCGCGGGTATTCCTAATGCCTGACCCGTTCCAGCCCTCTCTGGTGAGATCGATAACATTCAGGGGGCCCGAGAGGGGACGGTCCGCTGTCGCTTTGCACAATTTATTGGCGTCCGAAACCACATTAGAATAAGAATAGGCTTTTAATAACGGCCGAGTTGGTGTCTTGGCAGCGGCAAACTCCCGTTTTGGGTGACATGGGCAGAGGTTGGGCCTGGATTGGCTATCCACGGTTCTACAGCTCTCCAGCACGCTTTGTGCAATGACCCTGTCCGTGTCGAGGCGCGTCTGTGGCCGCGAGTGCGTTCTAGTTCTTTGTATAGTCCTCTTTTTGCCATACTGAACCGGAGAGGCGAGAACACGAGAAACAACGCCCTTCTCTCCGCTGCCACCGTTACTCCAAACAGGCTGGTGATGACAGCGTCCGGTGTGCGCCGCCGGTTCTAATATCCATGCACTAGAATTCCGGTAATCCGGACTCAACGGAGCTGAGGGGGTTCCCACTGCACAGGACCGTAAGCATTGCGATTCCCGTCCACGCGACCGTAGCGTCCGTGCAGGGTGGATCTTCCAATCGCCCCCAGCCAAAGCCCCCGTTACCGTTCCGTCGGGCAGGCTGGTGATTTTAGCGTCTCCGGGGGCTGGGTGGGTGCACAGGGAGCGGCAGAACGGCCTCGCTGCACTCCCCGGGATAACAGTGAACAAAGAGCTGAGGAGAAGGAGAAACAACAGCGGCGAAAGCGAGCCCAAGTCCAGTAGCAGTGCAGCCATTAGTCTGGTGAAATCCTTTCTCTCTCTCCCCCCTTTCTCCCCTCTCTCTGAACCCAAGTGTCTCTCTTTCTCTCTCCAAACGCCGGCTAAGTGGCCAGCTCATCCACCACCGCCCGACTCCTTCCGCCGTGCTCCCCGGTCGCTCGGTGATCCCGGGAAGCTCGCATCTACTCTCGGTGTTTGGTAGAGCTCCGGCTAGCAGCGGCACGAGCGCAGCATCTCTCATTCACATCCAACATGGCTCACAGCGAACCCGGTGCTACCCTCACTCCTCCCCCTCTCGCTTCTTTCTTTCTCTCCTCTCTCTCTCTCTCTCTCTCTCTGAGACGGGAATGGTTCGTTCCAGTGTGCGCAAGGCTGTTTCCTCACTCAGATGACGCCATGTCCACCGCTGGAGAGGTACTAGCCTACGACATAATCTATATCAAAGTGAAAACAATAGCATTAAATTAATTAAATATGGAACATAGAAATGGAAAATAAATTTTATTTAATAAATAGGCCCATTCAATAAATCCATACATTTAATTCAAATAATGTTAATACATTCTTACATTGCTTTGTATCTTGAATATACTGATATATTCCATAATAACACCTGTAACAGAAGGCCACATGGTATCAACATTTATCATTTAGTGACACTTACATAAACAGTGGCTTCTGTGTAACACATATATGGATCTGATGTGATGCAATAAAAAATAAACAAAACATGAATACAACATTAATTTTATCCAAGCGATAACTCATATTTTTATCTACATTTTAGGCCTATTTTATAGCAGAATGTCATGTAATGTGCAGTTAAATATATTATAATTTCCTCCAGCACATGGTAAGGTAACTTTGAGCATTTCCATTATTTTCTAATTTATTTTATTCTGTTTTAAATATATGATTAACCACATGATAAAACATTTAATCAACAAACCTCAAGCACAGAACATTCTTTATTTTTGTCGTACAAAACCCCCCAGTATATTAACGTCAGTGGGGGTTTGGGGGCGGATGGTGGTTTTGTGTGTAGCTGTAACAATCATTCAGTGTCCACCTGTGACGTCATGTCTTATTCACTGAACGATTTCCTGATGTGCTTTTTTATTATTATTATTTGTTGCATTGAATTCATATCAGCTTTTCTTTCTTCTGCCAGCTTTACCTCCCACTCGGTAGACACGGTCTCATTTTGAATGCATTGTTTGACACGGAGACATTTTTTAACTATGATTTTTCTCCTGTTTTAAATCACACTGCATGTGGGTGAATTTCGGAGGCGCGTGTCACAGCCCCGCATGGCGGATGTGAAATCCACGCTTAGTCAGAAATAGACTTGCGCGTTACAAAAAACCAATCTGTGTCTCGCACAGTCTGCCTGCCACTGACACGGTTGGAACGAATCCACGGATGTTGAAAAATTCATACGGCTCAATTATACTGTACGCGCGCGCACACACACGCCCTCGCTCTCTCTCTCTCTCTAGATAAGCTGCCCCTCGCGCCCCACTGTTCTCGTGCTCTAGTATGAGCTGAGCAGAGCTGACTGTGGTAAAGGGCTTGTGCTTTCTGTGTGTAGTTACCAGTGATGTTTAAGCAGAAAAAGATGATTTGTGAATTTTCCTCGTTGACTGTGGAGGATGAGATTCATGTCTAGTCTTTAGTGCTGCGGGTGTGCTTGTGTGTGTCTAGACGCTTGATGGTATTATATCACACAGTCACGGCAGCCCTAAATCACATTAAGTGAGGAGGAGAGGAATTCCCATAACTGAGAGCTTCCTCTGTGAAACCTGACTGATAGACTGATGGGTAACTCCGATCAGCCCGCCTGCGATTTACCAGCTCGCCAAACAGCCTCTGGGAAGAGCTATCACATTTAGTGTTACTCATCATTCCCCAAATAAAGTATGAGACCATAATTCAAATTCTTGCATGTCACGAAAACACATATGGCCTACATTTCCGCTCATTTCTCAATGCCTACACTGGTGGATGACGATAAGACTTTCTATTCACTATTTTTATTAGGATTTATATTCTTTTAGCTTAAACAGTAGAGCATGACTCTAACAAGAGCAAGGGCATGTGGGTCTGATTACCATGAAATGTATGTTTTGTAAGTCACTTCTGAGCATCTGCCAAATGCATAAATGGATCTAATGGGGACACAAAAAAAGTCAAAACACTTAATTAAAAATGAAAACATTTAATAACAATAATGATCAAATGTGAATGCAACTAAATAAAGACTTCATCATAGGTGTAANTAATGGGGACACAAAAAAAGTCAAAACACTTAATTAAAAATTAAAACATTTAATAACAATAATGATCACATGTGAATGCAACTAAATAAAGACTTCATCATAGGTGTACGTTTTTAAAAAAATATCTAAACCAGTTAAAAAATATATATT
>SCHK01369738.1:1602-12850 GCA_004124795.1 Poropuntius huangchuchieni | reverse complement strand
CTGATACAGATGATAATGTGATCCCCATTCAAACACAATATACATCCCATACTACTACAGTGGACGAATGGCATGTTTAATATACATCCTAATAATTACATCTCATAATATTTTCATCCTCCCTTTAATGCAAGTCCATCTGTGGATTGGAACTCCGTAATGATCAATCAGTCTGTGAAAGACACATATATAATCTACGTGTTTCTCAGTTCTTGTGAAGTACAAAATCTATGGTTTGTGTGTGTGTGAACATGAGTGCGTTATTCTTAGAGCATCAAGACTCCGCTGATGGAGAGAAATAGCTGCTGCAGGGTACTCATGAATAAAACACCAAAGTTACTCAAGAGCATATCTATTCACACACACATGCACACATACTAATCTAATGGGAGCTACATGACTTGATGGTTTACACACTTCTCACACACATGCACCCACACGGAGGGTGCAAAACTAGCATAAAACAGAGCTTGAAACTGCTTTGTCAGTTCCTACAAGTGACGATGAATTCATTCATTTTGAATTTACTCTAGCTCTCTAGTGCAACATCATGATGTCTGGATGTCGGTCCTCACTAAGTGACCTCAAACTCACTAAATAATTCACTGGGCTCTGGGATGCGTTGGAATGTTTTTGCAACTTGACAAATGTTGCCACTGAAGCTTCAAAGACAAACTGACACACTTCATAACGAAGTGGACCGAAACATCAGAGGCCAAGATTTGCAGCCACTCATTCCCTTTGACCAACACAATCATAGCAGCTGGAAGGATCCAAAGAAATGGGTCTGTGCACTGCAAATAATTTGGTTTATTCAGATTATCCAGAGCCCTTCAAGGTGCTCCAGAAATCCCTCCCCCTGGGTAAACTCCAAACGGATTAGACATTAAAACCATTATTTTCCTGCCATAACATCATACGGCATTGGAAAATGTAATCAGTGTCAAGTATAAAATTACAGACTGTCAAACACCGTTCATTTAAAACATTCTGTACGATTCTAAATGCAAATATGGAGCAAATAAAACAAAAAGCTTCTCAAATAGGTCACATGTTTATTTGGTGTGCAGTTACCCAGTTTAGTTATAGCATTATGAATTATGACTTTCATTTTATGCATTCTGACCCCTGCAAACGCCTACACTAGAACTATACGTGTGATTTAGAAGCAGCACTGATGAATAATGAACAATCCGCTTCCGACAACTCTAGTTTCCCGTCTGGACCAAATGTACCAGCAAATGGGGATAAACTTCTCTCATTAAAGTACAAGTTCAGTCTTCTGTGGCATATCTCGAATCCTGAAATCAAATTTCTGCACCATTTAGTGCATACCCTGAAGTTTTAACTTTTAGCTCCTTCCACTCAAGTCCAAATTAGATTTGAAATATCATATATGCACTACAAATCAGCCTCAAAAGGAATAATTACCTCTGTCAGCACTTCTTATTCACTTAATATTATAACTCACACTTCTGGACTAATCTACAGAGTTCGTTTGTTAGCAGAATTAAGCAGATAATAATATCTTTAAATTGCCTGCGCAAATTGGTATTCTGAAAATAAAAAGCCCCTCACATGCTAGATTTGTAGCGGAATCTAACAGACACGTAGGGTAACCCGTCAGTTTTCTTGCTTTGCTTTCATCCCGTGGTACTAATGGCTCTAAAGCTTTCATCTTCCACCTTGTGACATATTGAGATTGGTGCGCAATTCACGCAAAGGTTGTGCCAAAAGACCTTAGCTCAGAGCTGACCAGCCAATAGCAGCACAAGATGAAAGCAAAGGCAGGAACCTGACTAATTTCTTGGGAATTATGATTTCCTTTGACTTCTTTTAGACCAACTTGAAAAGCACCCCATTGTGCAGAGGATTTTGAAGTTTATCATTATCTTTATTCCTGGGAGATTATATGTTCAAAAACTTTTTTAGCAGCACTCTCTTGATCTGGATAATTTGAATAAAGTTTGAAAAACAACTTTTAGTGTACTGGAGAACACATTTATAATCTCTGAAATGTCTGTGAAAATAGGGCACAATGTACTGTTAATATGAAGGAATTTCAGGCATTGTTTTTACAGGTGTTATGGCTGTATTTTGAATTACATATTCCATTGTGGAAATGTCTGTAAACTTAACAGATAATGTAGAAATTATCAGTAACTTTGTTTTTCGACTGAATACTGATTTTTCTTACAGTGTACAAAAGTAAACATTTTATAACAATATTGAGTTTTTAAACATTTACAGGATTTATTTTACAGCATTTAGGAATATAGGTGAAAGCTAATTCATAAAAAATGCTTTTGTTAATTGTTTATTCATGTTCAATCAAAAACTTTAACAACTTAATTTTACGTGTATAAACCTATATAAAGTATATATAATACAAAGTGTATATGAACCTAGATGAATAAATTCAGTCAATGATTTTTAATTGTTAGTTTACATTAATAAATTATATATATGTGTGTGTGTGTACAGTATATATATATATATATATATATATATATATATATAAATTTTTTTATTTTTTTTTTACTTTAGCTAATGCATTAGGTATTATGGACTAACAATAATATACATGTATGTGTTACATATGCAATTCTTAATTGAATTGAAAATATTAAGAAACCTAGAATGGTTTTGATGTATATGCTAAATAGAAATTAATATGAACTTAATGGATTCTGCAAAAGCATTGTTAATTGTTAGTTCACAGCACACTATTTTTATACACCTTTGTTGGATGTTACATTGCAATTTCATTTCAATGTATTTTTTGACATTTAGCATAATTGGAAATGAGCTCATTTTATCTGAACATAATTCAGACAATTTTTTCTACTTATATTAAATATGAAGTGCAGACAGTGTCTTTCACTTGACCTTTAAAATGTCCCTTGTTATTAAAATCTTAATTGATTTTATGTTAACCTCGCAGCTTCCTTCAATAACAATGATATCGAATCACCGTTAAATGATATTGATATGTTAGAAAACAGCTGCACAGTATAACGAACACGTTTATCCATCAAATATATTTGGACCACTAGAACAATGTCAGACTGACAGGGCTGAGTGTGTGACCTGAGCTTGTGTGTGATCAATATTTCAGTGGATTTTTGCAGTGACAGTAAGCATATCACTCTGGCACATGCTGCTGCCTTTCAATGTATTTGTACGGCATTGATAAGCACAGTGTGAGACCAGCCATTAGAACAAAGCCCTGCTGCTGCTAAAACACACACTCCATTCTCTTTCTCTCAATCTGTTTCTCCTCTTTTCTTTTTCTTTTCTCTCTGTCATACAAACACACACACGAAGCCATGCCATTACCGCACTGCTGGTTGCTGTATTATGCCTAAACACACCCAGCAGTGAGCCAAAGACTTATGCAAACACTGTTAGCATGTTAGAAAAATCATTCATGTTCATTTGCTATGGTATATTAATTTGTGTGCAAGAATAATTTGGTGAATAACGGTTTTCGTGAGCCCTCTGCATATGTAATATCCTTTTCAAATTCATGCTACTCTGCAGTAAAAAGAGGTCAGCCAGTGTTACCATCGAATGCTTGATGCAGAGACATCGCTGCTGACTGCACAACTGACAAACGTCAATCAAAAATGGTTTTGTTACTCTTCAGTGATTTGGATGGCTTGGAATCTGAATCTGCAATGAATGTGAGCAGCCAAATCACATAACGGACTACAGCAGTGATTCCCAAGCAGGGGGCACTTAAGCAGGATCCAGGGGGTCCTTGGAAAGATTTCAATTTTACTTTGTTAAATCTATAAAACAGAAAAGACTAAAATAACTACTCATGATTTATTCAGTTCCTTAGGAAAGAAAAGAAAAAAAAGTGTAATGGTGTAAGAGTCTCTTTGTCACTAATAGGGCTGTGGGGGAACAAAAGGCAAATAAGGTCAAGAAAAACCAGTCTATGCTATGTAAAACTTTTAGAATAGAGTAGAATGTGCTGTAAAAAAAAAAAATGCTTGTCATTTTTACAGCAAGAGACTTAGAACACTACAGTAAAAAGCTGTAAACTGGTTAACTGTAAGTTATAATTAACAGTGTAAATTTTTTTACATGGGTTTAACACCATATTATATGTAATTTTACTGTAAAAACACTGCACTGAAAAAACAGAGCAGGATTTACTTGAAATTTGAAAAAATTGTATCCAAGTTTTTTTTTCCAAGTAAATTTCACGTGACATTTTGAAGTAGAAAGACTGATAGCATTTTCTTGTAAAACAAACTTCAATAATCTTTGCTTTATTCACAGCTTCAAATAATGATTTTTTAGCAATGTGTAAATTTTATTTTATTTTTTTCCAAAGTAAAAACTATATAACTGTATAATGAATACAGTAAAAAGCATTAAAATGACATTCTCGGAAATCCCTGCAAGACATCCCATATATTTTAATTTTTAAAACTATTTTATTTTTGCAATCAGTAATGTACATTAGGGTGTTTTGTGTTACATTATCTTTTATTTATTTCATGTGTATTGCATTATTTCAGTGTTGTGTGTTACCCAGATAATGTTTTGTCTTTTATAACCCTGCAATTCATCTACACAATATACATGTATGACTGTGTTTAAAAAACTCTTTTTAAACACTCTGGAACAGTGAATTTCTGTTTTATCACCTGCTTCATTACGGTGGTAAACAGTGCAAGTAGTTTGGCACATTAACATTACATTACCCAATGAAATACAGAGCTAAAAGTTGTAAAATATACAGGAACCAATACGCCATCCCATAAAAACATTGGAAACACTGTCACAGTATTCTTAGCGTGAATTTCTGGCAACCAGAGCTGTCAGTTTTCTACCCTGAATTTAACAGGAAATTGAACGAGATTAGAAAACAACACAGCATAGCGTACTGTAACACAGAAGAAGAGGAAAACAAATCACAACCAAATCTCTGCAATCTAGTGACGAATCCGAAAGGATTCCTGACAGAAAAATGAAACTGCTTTGACAATTTACTCAAAAAACAAAATGGAAGTGCTGTACATGCACATCTACGTAGCACAGGTTTCACTGTCTCTGAGGATTGTCTAAAACATCCCTCAAAAGACAATTATGCAATGTAAAGGGTATACAGTGCACTGCGCTATAGAGGGATGAATAATATGGCTGAAAAAGTTCCCATGATGCCATGCGCGTTTGGCTCAGCCCCATGGGGGCTTCATTAAAAGATCAAACTATCAAAACCAACAAATTTCTCCCTCACTCAACCCTTCTTCTGCTATACATCTCTCACCGTGTCTCTCCCATGTGTGTGCATTTAACAGCTTTGAAACAGAGAAGCTCCCTGTGGTTTCTTATCCTTTTCTGATATAATAAGTCTAATAAAGCAGGAACACGCATGTACATCCTTCGCGTTGTAACGATTTTGATCTCTCGCTCCCACTGCTCTGAGAGCCCTTCGAGAGTAAGCGTATGATTGCAAGCGCACGCGTGTTAGGATGTGGGTGCACATGTTGCATGTAATCCCTTTCCTGGGGAAAATTCCTCCACAATCTTCACAGTAACAGCTGGGGTTACGGTGGCAACACCCCATTACTGCTCCGGTAGCCTTGGCAACACCGTGGTGACACCACGCCGTTTGCCAGAGATAAGAGAGGTGGTTAGCGCCGCAGCATTTAAATTCATCGCCCTCGTCTCGCATCTGCCCTCTCTCAGCGCATTACTTTTATATAAATTAGATTCAATTCATTTTAACGTTGAAAAATGCGATCAACTGTAAACTTGGCCTTTGAGAGTCAATGGGAACGCGGGGCGATGATATAAAGACGATGATGCTGTCTGTGTTTGGAGATCCTCTAATATTTATCATCTGGCCCTCGATCTATACGTCTTCATCTACATCTCTCCCTCACTGGTGCGGAGGAGAGTCGAACAGTCAAGCTTTATTCTGTCAGGCTGTAATTAGTTTTCAGATTCGATGACACTTCTTTTGTTTATTCATCCTTTGCGGTGTCTTTTTCCTCATTGAAGCATGGCTTGGAGGAGTAACATCCTTTATATCAGATGAGAAATAAAACCGTGTTTCATATTCTCAGAACGCTCCCTCACTTCTCTCTGAATTCTCCCCGCTCCCTCTCGCTATTCTTCTCAAAGACTTTAACTTTCGTGTTTCCTTTCTTTTTTTCCCCATCCCACTCTCCCTGTTGTCTTGTTCTGTAATTCCCTTCCTCTCTCCTTCCGTCCATATGTTTGTTGTGCTTTTCCTCTAAACTCTCGTTCAGATCTTTCTCTCTCTCTCATGGCCTCTCTTTGCTCATCCTAATGTCTGTTTGCTGTTTTTGTAACTTCCTGTAAACGAAGCCGATCTCCAGCAGATACAGGGCACTCAAGGAAATAAAGTCAGCAATTTAAGTTGTCACTCTGAACTCTGGGGAGACGGTCAACTCGCTAATGCTATATGCTGCGCTGCAATCAGACAATCGCTAATGCATCTGACATTTGTTCTGTCTGACCCTGCATGCATAATACCAGTAATAACGACAATCTGAAATGCAAAGAGATTTGTGACTAAAAGAATCATTTTTATTACCATACTACTACTATTACTATTACTAAACAGAAAAGACATAGCAGATAACAATAATAACAACATTAATAATAATACAATTCTTTTGCAGCTCAGGGAACTTTACGGAGTTTAAAAGAGAGAAAAAAAACCAAAAAAAAAAAAACTCCATTTGTTCTCAAACCCTTTGCTGTCTAGGAGAAACAATTGAGATATTAACTAAATCTCATTTGTGAATTGTCTTTCCTACCGGTTGTTTTTCTGCACCATTTAACACAATTTAGTCACATCCTCTTCACATCCTCATGAACGTAAAGAGTTTTAAGCTTTCTCTTGGTAAAACAGAGTTTAGAAATGCCCATCAATGCTAATGCAAAAATCAAAGTCAAACTTGTTTTTCCAAACACTTTGTTCAATAAGTTCCCCACTCTTTTGCTAAACAGAAAAGACGTGGCAGATGTGATGTCTCGTAACACCTACTGTAGAATCCATTTTCAAGAGCTGAACATCCTGTCTAAACCAGTCATAACATGACAGGTCTCCAGCAATAAGTAATATCTCTCCCCACTTAAAGTGAAAATGCTGCATGACATGACATAAATCACAGCCAATCAGAAAATATTCCATGTGTAATATAAAATTATGTGGACAGTGATTTTGAATCAGTAAGATTTTACTGTAGGCAGCGCTACCCGAAATAGAAACTAACTTATCCCTTCGTTTGACACGGCTAGTCAGGAGAGGTATAATACATAAATTTAGTATAAAATCACATGCAGTAGAAATGTATATTCCTGTGGGTTCCTACAGTTAAAATGACAAAAACTAAAAGCACATAGGGTGCTTATAACTGCCTGCACTAAAAAGCATTTAACAGCAATAAAATTTTGGGTGGGTGTCAAGATCCCACGCATGAGGAGACATGCCAGTGGTCAACCGTTAAAAATCCTTAAACGGCTGCTGTCTCTGGACTAAAATTCTGCAACAAGTTTTGTAAATGGACCAGAGATCAGTCACTAATGAACTGTGTAACATTGTTGAATCATTCATCCATAAAGGGAACTACACTTTACGTACAGTTATTCGGTCTGAACATTGGTCTTTTTTGACGTATTGCCTGAAGCAGTTGTTTAATTAGTTTAAGGAAGATGTATTATTTCTGGGGCACAGATGTTAAAAAACATCTGACAGAACCATTTGACATTGTTCACATTTTTTTAAAGGTTCGCCTTGGATTTAGCAAAGAATTCCTTTCTCATTCCTGGTCTAAATGATTCATTTATAAAAAAAGATCTGATCTGGTTCTTACAGGTTTGGAAAGACATGAATACAGGATTACATACATTTTGACTGGCTACAGAGATGTTTGGCTAAACTTACATTTGAACCAAATGGAGAAGTTACAATGCGATGTTATTTGTCTTTGCAAATTGTCTTTGTGCGGGGGTTCAAAATGTTTAAAAGGCTTTCTTTTATTTTTTATATCTCTCGCTCTCTGTATCTGTTTGGTAGAGGTCAAACCAATCATGTCAAACCAACTGTGTGATTGTAGGAGTGAAGACTGCAGGACTAAGTCTTTTCATGAGTCACGCACACTTAGATACAACAAATAAAGTGGATACTGATTCATAATATTATACAAATTTACCTATTTATTATTATACATTACATTCATGTTGCTAACTGTACTGTTCAAACTACAGACATTCACATTCAGAAATGAATCAAAATACATACGCATATACGCTATTCTTCATACCTTAAGCATTTAAGCATTAAAATCCATTGTGTAATGTGTTGGTGCTACAGACACAGATTAAACCACAAATCATGTTGCTTGCTGAGGAGAGGTGTGCTATTACATTTCTAAGTGAACAGATTTATGATTTTCGCCTAGAGCATGTTAAAACTGGTGTAAAAGTACCACAAACTTTCATTGAGGGAAAGAACCCGAGCCATTATCTAGGTACTAGAACATCAGAGACTTTGGGGCAGGATTTTTAGATTAGCAAACACCAGAAGACCATAGCAACTGCACAGCAACACACTAAAAACAACTCAGAACACATTAGCAACCACACAGCGATGTCCTGGCAATCATCCCAAACACCCTAGCAGACATTAAGATCTGGAATATCTAAGCCAGAGAATGTTCATTTTCACATTTCATTTTGAAACATTTTCGCATTTACTCACCCTCATATCCTTCTTTTTTTCTGTGGAACACAAAGAAAATATTTTGAAGAATATTAGTACCCAAACAGTTTTGACTTGCAAAAAAAAAAAAAAAAAAAAAAAAAAAAAAAAGTTGCTCAAAAGTAAAAATGTCATACAGGTTTGCATATTAGAACTATCCCTTTAAATTTCTCCCAGACATTTTCACATTCAGCAAATGCATTCTACCCTTAATGTCACTAGTGATTTTTTGAAAGGCCCTGAGATAATGCAAATAACTCTCAATTAGTCTGCCTTTGTTCTGCCTAATGTTCATCAGTGCCATATTAATCTTGAGGGTAGCTGAGATTAAATCCTTTGGGGAAGTTAAAATAAGCTAAGATATGCACATTACCTTGTACATTTTAACCTAGAGTCTTGATGTTGATTTNAAGCTAAGATATGCACATTACCTTGTACATTTTAACCTAGAATCTTGATGTTGATTTAAAAAAAAAAAAAAAAAACTCTATGGACATGTTATGAATCAACTACTCGCACGCTTTTTGGCCAAGCTTCTTTAATAGCTGAGCTTTAAAGAAAATACACTGTTTACCTTCGACAGAGTAAACTCAGCAGGAATGCTGGCAAAATGGCAGCTCTAACACAAATAAATGAAAATTTTTCTTGTTCTGAAATGGAACAGAGCTACTGTATCTCCCTCTCTCTCAACCCTGATTTTTTTGTTAGTGTGTGAGTGTGTTTATACTGCACACTTCCCACGCGCAGTGAGCCTATGACTTGCATAAGAGAACCAAAAAAATTTAACTCTCTCCTTCTCTCTCTCTCTCTCTCTCTCACACACACAGAGACACAAATACACACAAAAACACAAATCAAACTCGTACTAACCAGACTGATATTTCTTTAAAACCAACTAAATAAGACATTTTTCAAAAGGTTGGAAGCTGGAGAGCTAAATATCACACAGCAATGTCAAAATCAAACCACCGGCACAGGATAAGCAAACCATAATAAGCAATAAGCTTTAAGTTCACGGTTCAGTTCACTAATAGCACACGCTGTGAACACAAACCACTTCAGGTCATTTCAAAATTACAAATATTTTTGGCCTTTACAAGTTACTTTACAAACATATTGGCCAAACAACACAAGATGGACAATTTATCTACTTTTATAGAGATGACAGATGAGAAGTATATATAAAAAGTATCTCAAAAAAATGCACACCACTATATAGAAATTACATCAAAGTTTGGTGTCTGTTTTGCACTTGTGCTTGTATTTAGAATAGACTTACTAAATATTACAAAAGATTGCCATTTCAAATAAATGCTCTTCTTTTCAACTTCTATTCATCAAATAATCCAGAAGAAAACATGAGAAATGTTTTTAAATCGGCATATGAGAATGATTTCTGAAGGATCATGTGACACTGAAGACTGTAGTAATGATGCTGAAAATTCAGCTTTGCATCACAGGAATAAATTACATTTTAAAATATATTAAAACAGAAAAGTGAAATTTTTCACAATATTACCATTCTTACTGCATTTTGATTAGTACATCACACTGCATAAGCACTTTCTAGCATTGAATGTATTATTATAACTATTATTATTCAGAAAAAATATAATTTTATTCATTAAAAATACACTAGTTAACATTTGAAGTGGGTCAAAACCTTTAATCAAAGTTGTCCTAAAACCTAAAACCAAAATGTGTTCTAGTCTCAGGACAACTTTGATTAATTTTTTTTGATCCACTTTAAATGTTGGCTACTTAAATGTATATTTGTAGTTAGACAGGTGGCAAGAAAAATATTGTGCGAATATTGTGTTTCTCTCTCTGCCTTTCTCTTTTCCCCTTGTACTCCTGAAGGTATTTAGAGTCTCTTAAATGAATCTGTTTAGTTACATAAGACTGTCATTTTAATTTTATTTAGTTTTATTCAAAAATATCATAAACACAACTAAAATGGAACTCAAGTGTGGAATCACCTTAAAAAATGCGACTCTCACACCGTGTCCTAACTACATGCGACGCGACAAGATTCCAAGAACGGACATCTTTGCTTTAATTTATTTTCAAGATCTGAGGTAAACTGTTGTTGTTGCTTTCAGGCTATAAGGTTACGCATTTATTAGACACTTTTAACTTTTAATAAAGCACATAATCACCTGAGATTATCTGTATAGTTTCTATGTTGTTGTTCCAGCCGCGATGTCGCGGAAATAGAAACTGTTCCTAAATTAGAAATTTTGAGTGTCACCGTCGTTAGGACAATGTAATGGCTAACTAGAGTGGATAAGATACTGTCTGCTCTGGATGCTCTCAATCCCCTTTTGGCAACAGTCTTATGTAAACCTGTAACCACAGTGACAATACACAGAAGTAAACATTAAGACCTTTTATGCCATCTATAAGAATATTTTGTATTCTAAATAGTTAATTTCAGGCAACTCCAGCTGTTTCCGTTCTTTAAAGGGATAGTTCACCCAAAACTGAAAATTA
>SCHK01369704.1:3015-14514 GCA_004124795.1 Poropuntius huangchuchieni | reverse complement strand
GCTAATTTTCATTTTTGGGTGAACTATCCCTTTAAGAGGAGAGCATGCAGCATGTATTTACATATTCATACATCTAAATGTCGCTCTCAGCAGCGCGGGCAATATTTCCACCTTCTTTTTACCTCCAAGCAAAAAATGAAAAAAGAACTATGTGTATATTGGGGCCTTTAATCATCTGGCAGCAACTGTTCTTGAGCTCAACACAGGGGAAGATTGTAAAGTGTCACATAAAGCTCACAAGCTATTGTACAGTATGTTAATCAGAAGCCATAGATCATTTTTATGCTGCTTTCTTGTCATTTTTGGAGTGCTCAATGAACCAAAATATCATGAGGGTGAGTAAATAATGACAGAAATGTCCTTTTGAGTGAAGTATCCCTTTAATATTGAGTAACTTGCATTTCAGGCACAATATGGCCAGCTATTTTATGTTTATTCTTTGAAAATAGTTTCAAAAGAACCCAAAGCATGATCAACGGTTATGTGTTGCCAAGCAACACACAGACTGACAGCCTGAAACGCAGCGAACACAGACAAGTGAAGTGATACGAATAGTGAAAAATGCCAGTGAAAATCATCCAATCAGATTCAAAGATCAGTAATAACTGTTGTATAATAGGTCCATCTCAATCCTTTGCTTGTTTTAATCACGTGTTCAGCTGGTTATGATTTAAGCTTTTTAAAGAACAAGGGAAAGAAAAAAAGATGAGCTTTTGAGGAAAAGAAGTAACTGGAACATTGAAAGGATTTAATCTCTAATAACTAAAAATAACACAAGGACAAAAGTTGAAGACCAAATCAAAGCAAAGACAGAAATAATAGGCACACAGTGAGATCAAAGTAAAAGCATGCCCTTGTTTTATTGAAATAGTTCAGTCCTTGCTTGAGGCAGTGTCTGATCCTCGGCCAGAGAGATGTTTTTTTTGTGCACCAGGAGGGACACTTGGGGTTGATGAACCTTCATCTGAACATCTCGTTTTTTTAGGATGTACTATTACAAACAGGAAACCAAAAGATAGACAGGCGTCGGCACAAGGATCTTACATCTCTGTAGGGGTTGGACATATTTCCACTCTGTAACCACGCAAATCTACTGTTCAGATTAAAATCAACATGAAACATCTTAATACACTTTCCTAGTCTTATTCATGCCCTACAAAGGCATAAGGCCGAATGCAACACTGAAAATGAGAAAAATGTTTTCAAAGTCTTTTTACTGAACTTGGATTGATTTAATATCCATTTTCTCTAATTCTAAGCATACTTGAGCCAAACCGCCTGCACAGGACAGTCTAGCCATCGTCTAAAACACAGCTTCTCAAACAGGGTTTTTTCAGGGAAACTGCAGGCAGTTTGAGATGATTAAATACTAAAAATTAAATCATGAAAATTTAAATAAATAATTTTAAAATAAAACAGGCTATATTTTATGTCATCATATCAGAGAACTGTAACATGCAAATGTATTAAATTACTGAAATATTACCAGATATATATATACCAGAAAAAAAAATATATATATTTACCAGAAAAATTTATAAAATAATTTAATTACAGATGTTTTTAATTATTTAAATTTAACGAAACCATTAAAATGTTTAACCAAAAAGTTTTTGGTTAAATAAATAAATAAATCTAAAAAAATAAAATAAAACATTTCATAGGGCTTTAAAAAATGTATTACAAAAATTAATAAATTGCTGTTAAATTATGTAAGTTTCTTGACTTCAATTAATTAGACATGCTTTTTGATTAATAAAAATTTAATTTAACTTAACCATTAAAACATAGACTAGAAAAAATTAAATAATAATAAAAAAACAAAACTGAATTTGGGAAAAAAAATAAAAAGGAATTTCACAGGGCCCTACAGAAGTCCAGTTCTATTCTAGTATGAAACAAACCAGCACATTTTTTAAATGGTCCAATCAACTCTTATTGAATAAAATCAAGTTCTGCTTTGCATGTGTACATGGGCTAATTTAATACCATCCCTGGTTTGAAGAAAAATACGATTTCACCCATCATTCCTCTAGTCAGATTTTAACTACAATTAGTGTTAATGGTGCTACAGTTCAGGGTCTGTCTACAGCTGTAAAGTCATTTACAGTCACTGTTAAATGTTAATGTGTGACTGTATTGTTTTCGCCTGTTAGTTAAAATCCTCTCACATGCAATCAAAAGTTTCAACTACAAAGTAACTAAGTTCTATCCAAACCTTAATTCATGTAATGAAACTGTGGTTTGTATGGATCAGTTATCAGTTAACGCCCAAAATCCACTTTAATTACATCATGATCTAATAAACTTCAACAAAGTAATAAAAAGTGGTTCTAGTTAAATCTCTTCAACTTAAAAGGGCGCTCTGTAAATCGGATTTTCACATTGGCACTTTTCATAATCAAAAATGTCAAATACAGCAAAACATTTTGAAAGTGTATACACAATGATTCAAAGCAAGGACACGTGAAATGGCCTTTTGAAATACGAAAGCCATCATGCGTCTCTCCTCTTCCCACCTTTGCATGTATAAAGGCACTCTGTCCCAACCACAAGCTCTCACCGGTGTGCGTAAAAAGTAAAGTGCCCGCTCATATTCTGTTTGCCAGGCCACCCACACTGACTGCGGCTTTCCTGTATTACTTCCAGAACTGTAAAAACAGTCACGATCTGCCGGGAAACCAACACGTCACGCTTGAGTCAGACTAAACCGCCGGATTCTTGCTACCAGCACAGCCTGTTATGTGTTATAGGTTTACAGAGTAAACACGGAGATTACAGCACTTTCAGTTTCGCAACTTTGTGTACGGCATGGATGGGCCAAAACTCTCTGTACAAAGTTCAAGATATAGCTAGACCACTGACGTCAAAATACATGGAGAAAACTGCCTGCTCCCTTTCCTTTAAAGATTTAAAATCTGCTATTATTGCTCTAGCGTGTTCAGTTTTTTTTTGTTTTTTTGACCCAGTCACCTGAGGCAAAGTTAAGCAAGTTCTTAAGAAAGTGGAGTTCTAAATGGAATTCTAAGTGGAATTCTTGGAAAAAGTTTCTCTTAAGAATAATTATAGGTTTGATGTTTTCTGATTGTATTGAACATGATTTTCTTCGCTTAATTCAAAACTTTAAATTGGAAAACCGTATGGTGATATATTTACAGTAACAAATAGCGTGTGTGATTTAATTAGTAAGCACTTCTTAAACATCTTTTGAATGCAAAGGGTGTGAGATGAGCTTAATTACATAAACCGTCATTGGATTTTTCTACTTATCAAATATTAAAGGATTATTAGTACTGTAAATAACACTGCCAAAAACATCTACTATGATACAGAGAAATATTTAGACATTTAACAGCAGGGCTAGAATAATCATGCATGCTAGTCAAACCTTGTAACCTTACAACCAACCTTGGAGGTTTTTGGTTTTCATCCTCTTCTTATAAGACCATTTCAGCGATGCAGACTGACTGGTACTTGAATCTTTCAGCTTCACAGTACCTGATTTCATTAAATCAGTTTGAATTAGAGTGCCAAGAGCAGTTGGATGATTTTAGTGCCGACATGCTTCAGTCACTGGATCTGATCTAAGATGGTACGGTTTAATGAGTATCTGCGTGCCAATCTGAGACAAAACAGTCATTATAAAGTTCAGAAGTGCTCTGCATAGTCTACAATCTCCTATTTGCCCACACACAGCCACATCTGCACATATAATCAGCATGAAAAGATTTGATATGGTCACCTGCCCTATCACACGACACTTGAGGAACATATACATCCAAAACATCCTGTGCACCAACACATAGATGAATCACTGACGTGTGAAGCTCTCTCAGGCCTGTTCATACAACTTCAGTACATGATAGCTTTTGCTTTTAAGTACCATATAAAAAGAATACATAAAAAAACAAATCTTATCATTAATAAAATGGAACACTGCTATATCCCAGCTGATTTCAACTTCAAGAGCCATACATTTCAGATGGTACAAGCTGTACAAATAGGAAATGGATGTTATTCCTCTGGACATTCCAGAGCTTTTTTTCTAAGGGATCTATAAAGTGTAACACTCTGTACACTAGCATGCTTTTCTAAGAAGAAAAAAAAGAGAAAATACTGCACGTCCTTATCGGTCTCAGGCACAAACAGCTCATTTAAAGTGTTTTATGGCTGCACGTTTGTACAGAAGCAGATACCTGGCATATTTACGGTCATAAGGTTAACCTCCTTTGAAGGTGTCAGAATGTATTTTCAACACGATCAGCTGCAGTGAAACATTTATCTGACCTCTTGACCCTCAATAATCTTTCTATAATCTGCAGCGCTCGCTACCGACAATCCCTGGTGTGTTTGTGGAGGAACAGGGTTTAAGTTTTCCGGGGGTGCAGATGTGCTCTTATCTCAACATCAAAAAGTCTGAAAGCGATGAGGCTTATAGAGATTAGACGTGTCGAAAACAAGAAGAGGCCTTCTTCCCCCAGCGGGGTCCTCGCCACACGTCTCAGAGCCACTGTTCTGGTGACAGATGTGGGAGTGTCTGTGTTTGTTTGGGTGCTGTACGTGGGTTTAGTGTTTCTTTTTTGGGAATGTTGTAGTTCTTCTCACAGAAAACACAAGCACAGGTGGATGTTTATCTGTTTGCTCGCAATCACGCAGCGCAGTGGAGCTTTAACACGGGATTTCCTTCAACTCTGAAGATGAGGAGAGCCCTGGAGACTTCATATGAAGCTTGGAAAGATCCCATGATGAGCTGATGTGCTCTGAATTTATTCTGCTCTCACTGCATTGCTTTTTCTTCTTCACTGAGTCGTTCCCTGCTCTAACACTCTTGAGTATTTCATGGAGCGTATATGATCTGTCCCGCCTTTCTGACACACATTGTTTTGGAAAACATCAAAACGGCCTGCTTCCTGCAGAAAAACAGGGAAAAAAAATCCTCAGTCCCTTTCCCTTCTCATGTGACTCTCATCTGGGCTCACTTTTTCCACTTTGGTCTGGTTGTTCACAGCTCATACCGTAGAGTACATCCTGCTTTACACAACCTCAAAACACACAAACAAAACCATAATAGGTTTAACATGTTAAGAACGTAAAGTATAATATGGTTCTAATAAATGCTGTTTTTTCACATCTTTTTTACTGCTTGTGATACATAACACATTTCATGTAATGGCTTTTCATCCAGCACATGTGCCAATGTTGATTTCTTATAGCATCATCTTAGCCATTTAGTGTTTTATCTTTATGACATCTTCCATGTTTCCACCCAATCCACCAGAACTAATACATATGCATTGAGTGATTTGATCTAAGTCTTCTGAAAAGACGCAATCACTTTATATGATGAATAGATTTTATATGATGAACAGGCTGTTATTCACATACCCTCTTAAAAATAAAGGAGAGTTTGAAAAGGAGGTTTTCACAGAGATTTTTGATAGCATTTTTGGTTTTCCAAAGAACCTTTCAGTGAACAGTTCCTAAAAGAACCATTTTTCTCTTCTAAGTGTGAAGAATAAGTATGTAAAGCACCTTTTTCACTGTAAAATAAAATAAAAATGTATTTATTTATTTATTAAATGTTTTGTCCAACGGAAAGGTTCCATGCATCTTACAGGTTCTTCAGAGACCCACAGATGCTGTAAAGAATCTTTATTTTTAGGAGTGTATAAACATTGATCAACATACACAGAGCACATCAAATATGGTAAAAACAGTAGCTCAAATGCATTTGTAGGATGCACAAGAAATCACCATTGCTTCTTACGCTTTAAGCAAGTATGATTGAGCTTCTGTGTACCATATTTTATGAGCTCTATGCGTTTGTGTGTTGATCAGTCTTTATATGTGAATTTCTGAACTGTCCCTTTAAATTAGGCCACAATTCAGTAGCTAGCAAGTTTGGGACTAAAGGCTGATATATAGTAGATGAAGCTATATTTTCAATAAATTAAAGAAATAATATTTATTGGAATATTATTTGAAGTAAATGTTTCAAGCTTGACAAATACCATATATAGTGTTACTATAACGAATTGGGTTACACTTTATTTTAAGGTATCTCTGTTACATTGTAAATATACATTCAAGTACTGAGTAATTTTAACTACATGTACTTACTATACGGTTAGGATTAGGGTTTGGTTTAAGGTTACTTGCATGTAATTATGCATAATTTATTGTTATTATAATAGTAAGTACACGTAACGTGTAACAAGGACACCTTAAAAGGAAGTGTTAGTATGAATTAAATATAATTTTAACGGATGATGTCAAACTGTGGTCAAAAATATTAAGAGCCCAGTGGTGGAACCAACCAAAAACCACAATGTTAAGTGGATGGATTTAGATATTTGATGCGTTTAAAACCAGGTATTTGTGCCAAGTCAATTTCTTTTTTTGTGCCAAGTCAATTTCCTCCTGCATAATAGTTTATCTAAATTGTACACTATTCATGGAAAGTGCCTGGTAACATCATCTCATTCATGCTTCTGGTAGCAATTCTCCCTAACGTATCTATGTCATCCCAGCCTCCTCCATCCTATCAGACAAACCTGGCGTCCTGCTGGGATCCTTCATACATGCTCCAGATAAGTCAAAGAGGCTTGAGTACACAGAGAGAAGAAAACAGAGATGATGCAGAGAGGAAAAACAATAGAAGAAAAGTGACCTCAGATTATGATTGCAAATTGGTGTTCAACATTCAATACAAATCTTTCTGTATTGAAACAATACACGATTCACTAATAACGTTATATATATAACTAATTTTTAAACATTCTCTTTCTGAGGAGATCAAATCCATCTCAATCATCTGAACATGTTGCTACATACAGTTAGTTTTTCAATATCAATACTGAAGTGCTCCAAACAGTTGAATTATTTACTCAGTTCATGACTGAATTCATGAATCCACTGCTTCTGTAGAGCTTTACTCCAACTGTCTTTGAATCCACACAGATCTCTGGAATTCCACTCAAATGCAGCCGTTTAGAACGCTGACCTCTAAAACAGAACGCAAGTAAAGAATAAGGAATCTGTGTATGTTCTGCTTAATATAACTCACAGCCTCCTCCAGCAACCAGTGCTCCCAACCTGATTTCCAGGGCATCTCTCCTTCCAGAAAGCGCTTGCTTTCTCTCCCACACATACAAGCCCTGAGGTGATAACTCCATTTCATCCTAGTTCATTGTTCTGTAGCGTCAGATAATAGGCTTGCGGAGACCGAGATGATACATTTTTAGCAGTTGTAGTGCTGTGCTGTACATGTCCAGTGAAGCAGCTTTAAACTGTTTTTGTTTTATATCTCCTCTCAGCCTTGACCCATAGCGCTCAGAGCACTTAACTTCCCATGATTCTCAGGTCCAAAAACAACATGAACACAGTGTGCTTTTATACAGTCGAATAAAGAGACATTTGATTGCATAATTCAGTGAATAAAATGTACTGCATAGGGGAATTATTTGTAAAAGGAACAGACAGGCGATCAAATAAAAGCTCAGAAATGCCTTAAAGACAGTTCTTTAAAGTGGCTTACTGGAAATAGCAGTGCAGGAAACCTAATAGGGAGATGACAAATTATTTAGTAGTTGAAATATCAAGAATCAGCTGTCCAACTTTTAATTTTCCAACCACTGGAATATTAGACATTTTTGTCTGTCGTGGTTTAGATTACAACACCTCCACCTAGTGGCTCATCAGTTGTATTGGCAAACTCAGTTTGCCATAGTAATTGCATAACATAGTGTAAAATGATCAGGCCATTACAGGTAAATTAGATGTCACAGGTTTGTAATGGAGAATGCGAATATTTACATAATTTTATACTTAGCATATCTTGACTTTTTCACTAGCATATTCCAAACAAGACCACATGATGGCGCTGTTAGCTTTTGCTAGTAATTCAAAGTTTTACATTTGAGTTCATGATTAAAAGCCACAATCCAATCAGAGATCAATGTCAAACCTGGTTATCTGTTCATAAAAAAATAAAAATAAAATTGACTTCCAAACTGAAAAAAAAAGCACAAAGAAAAACTAGTGCAGGCAAAAACATATCATTTTTATATTCACTATAATGTTTTACTAAATTGTATTAAGCAATAAAAAGTAGCTTTTAAGAACATGCAGATAAAAAAAGATATGTATATACATATATCTGTTCTTTTCTCAGCAGAAAATTATCTTAAACCTCAAAAAATGTCTGATTAATCATAACATAAATTTTATGGAAATTTGGCATGACTCAATGCATTACTGTCAGTGCTCGCAAACCATGACATCATCAGGTTACTCTGTAATGCGGAGACAAATCAATGACTGAGCGAGAGAGAAAGACATAGAGAGAGGGGTGCGTTTGAGGAGAGACAGTGTGTGAAGTCATAGTCCTTTCTCTCTGATGCAGAGCAGTTTTCCTCTCTGGCTTTTATCAGTGAACTTTCCAAACACTATCATTCAAAATGCACATGGTACATTTAAATACAGTGGTCACGGGTATGAAGTGTTTTAAAGTGATTTGTCCCAGTGCGACAGAAGACGTGTTAGTGCTTTATGGTGGAACACAAATGATGAGAGACGAACATGATTCCAATAGGTTGAAGAAAGGAATCCTGTCGTTCTTTGCGGGTAAGAGAGTGATGTCGCCAGTGTGAGTGTGGATCTTGGCACGGTCCAAACATGAGCTGCATGACAGATGATGCTTGCCAGTCAGACATTAACTCATTTGATCAACCTGATTTACTGGAAGATCTGAACATGCAAGCCCTTCCAACTTTTGATTTCTAGTGGAAATTTGGCTCAGGGACGGGAGAAGTTTTTTGGATGCTGTGCCTGTCTGTTGCTTTAGAAGAGCAGGAATCATTTCTGGCATTGCAATCATTTTCATCATTATCAAATGTGGGGCAATGATGTCTTGAGCGTTATTTTATCTGTGTTTGAAGAAACAGATGTTCAGGTTGCTCCGTCACGCTCAGAATCAAGCGGTCCCCTATGTGAGATAAGCTTCATCCTGAGTGTCCAACTTATATAATAATTTGACATATTTTATGATGCATAGTATGTATTTGAATTTTCACCTAGCTTATAGAACTATTTTAGTCATCTTCACTGGATTGTCTGTTTTACTGAGCATTAAGGAACTGTAAAAATTAGACCACTATGTGGCTTGTTGAATGAAAACTAGCCACATAGTAATACAAAAATAAAACAAATTCAAAATAAAACAATACATGAGATAAAACTCATGAAGCTATAAAAGCAAGGTAATTCAGAATAAAAAAAAGGGTGATTCTTCAATTAATGAGACTTGAAATGGGTAACACAAAATGTGAACCAGCATTTAACTAACTTGGAATTAAAAGAAGAAAGAAATACATTGTTTTTAAATTAATACTGGCTATATGATACCTAATAAAGCTAGTTTCAGATCAGGAGGTAAATACTGTAAAATTTGAAATTAGAATCAAATGTTTTTTAAAAAACATTTATTTTTAGAATGCTGTAGAAATTCTCCCTTTTGTTTAAGGGAAGGAATATTTTAGGAAGTATCAAGACAAGTGGCAATTATGTGGCCAAGCACTGAAACGGCATCATGCGCATCCCATTAAGCAAGACCCAAAGAACATACAGAGGACATGATGCATATTTGCTATGTTTAAACCGACAACCTTCCTCACCAGCCCAGACAATTAGCCACACAAAATCGAGTTAAAAAAACCCAGACATTTTAAAAAGATCTGCAGCTGTAACAATTAAAAATGAAATGAGGATTTGACAAATCTTTGTAGGATTTTTGTACCAATAGGTGGCGCTGTCAACAAACGCTACAGATACAGTCTCAGATGAATTTAATAATGACACATGCTAAGTTTAATTTCAACATGGCAAAGCATTGCCATGTTAAAGAAAGTAATCGCAGTCAATATGTATGTGCATTAATAAACAAAAGTTTTGAAAATTAAAAATCCGTCTGGCCAGTTACGTGCAGCGTAGATCCTGAAGTAGATCTTCAGAGCAAAATGTGCTGAGAACTGAATCAACTCTGTAGGAGGAGCAGCAAAAAACAGCTTTCATCACACTTCAAGATGGCAGACAGCAGACATTTCTGTGCATTATAATGATCAGATGAAGTGTTTAAGGTGGCACGCAGCTCTCTGATGTGTGTGCGTGTGTGTGCGTGTGTGTGTGTGTGAGGGGTTAAGGAGGCGGCTGGGATCCGGAGGCTTGGAGCAGCTGCACTCGTGACTGAAATGAAAACAGGACTGAACGAGGCTGTCAGGCCTCTGATGTACGACTTGTAATGGGATGTTTCCAAACCTCCTTTCTCCATATGGCTGCCGACACAATCAGAAACACCCACCGCCTACAGAGCCGGGGACTCTCAGAGCACTACATCTGGTACACAGACACTCACACTTACACACATGCCAAACAAACACACTGATTCACCGTCTCCTATTGTGGTGACCTGCTTAAAACGTTCACCTTTAGTCAAACGTCAGATCTTCATAGAGGAGCATTACAACACAAACATGATCTGAATTCAAGTTGGGGTGACTCTGTGAGTTTTTAGGCCTCACCCATCATTCTCCCATCTGCATCAAACATGTCAGTCCCGCGGCCGTGTTCAGACATTTCATTCTTCCCACACTCACTGTTCACGGCTTAACTCAATCAAGTTCTCCTACATCTGCTTGTCTGTCAGCTGTCCAACCTTTTGCGAAATCTCAGCCTGTCTGTTTTTGTTTGCTACGTCCTGTGCGGCGACTCGGAAGCGCTACTCTAAGTAAATGTCAGTTTGAATTTATCAGAAGCCGAACTGTTATAAACACTTCCTGATTTTGCGAGACCTCAACGCTCTCCTGAGTCGCGCTCACAGGAAACAGCAAGAGGAGACATCGCTGTGTCTCACGAGCTTGTCCAGGCCGGCCCGTTAGCTCTCACGGTTTTGGCTCTGGAAAAGACTTTTTAGCACTACCAGTGACCTCCATACACACCTGAAAGACCCACAACAGGAAGTATCATCCGTTCGCTCTCTGACCTCTTCTAAAGAGCTGGACACACTCGGCTGTCCATGACCACATCCTCTCAGGTGAACAGCCCTCACACTGAGACCCAAGAGCCCTTGATAACTGGAAAATAAACTCTCCAGGCTGTTAGGTCAAGTGAGTGACATACATAGCTTGCTTGATTTATTATGATAGGCTGAGATTCAGCTGGGACAGAATTTCAAATATGCACCTTTTAGAGTCAAAATCAAACATTAGATCAGCATATTTAATTAAATGCCTTTTTTGTCCAAATCCACTGAGTTATTCAAAATATATTTAATGATGCAATTCATGACTGCGTCTCTGCTATAATAAATGTTTTTGATTTCTGAATTAAAGTTCATTCTTCTGGGGATGACGCAACTGTCCAGATATCCTCATTAAAACATCATTAAAAGAATTGAATTCTTAAAAAGTATACTAAAGTAAATTCATTCATTCACTCATGAAG
>SCHK01369695.1:0-11613 GCA_004124795.1 Poropuntius huangchuchieni | reverse complement strand
TAAAATAAAGTGTTACTGTTGTTTTTTACTTCATCAGAGAATTTAAAAAACATCACAGTTTCCAATAGAATATTTTTAAATTGTAGTAATATTACTGTGATTAATGTTACTACAAAAGCATCTAAAAAAATCTTATTGACCCCAAACGTTTAAACCATAATGCATGTATACAATACAATAACACATTTTGCAATCGGTTCACTTCAGTAGTACTGTATGTTCCTTGGTTTTAGGGGATTTTAAGAATTAACCAAAGTTCATCTTTTAATGACTTTAATTAGTTCAATATCATTAACCACTTACATGTACAGACACAGTTTCATTTGTGTCAATTTGTTTTTTCTAAGCAATCTTGTGGTTTCTCTAGAGTCTTTAAGGGTTTTAAAATCATTTTCTTCCTCTCAAATATGACCAAGCTTACACACATCAAAACCTGTTATTATTGCAGATTGAATAACTGCAGGGCACTGGAACAAACATGAGTATAGCAATTATGTGGGTATGCCACATGACATCCAAGCTTATTAAGCTACACTGTTGAAGCTTTCAGTGACACTGCAAGATGACGCATTAGATGCTAAAATCCTCTAAGAAGGACAACAGATGAACAGATAGATGATATTGACAGGTGGACTTAATTAAATATAAGAAAAAATGGAAAAAGATTCATAAATGGAAAATGTCCACAAAATAAGCTGCCAGAGTGGTTTTCATGGGAATCTACGTTTGAGTTCAGAAATCAAAATAGTTTCATCCAAACAAAGATATACAGTAGCTATAGCGGAACAAAATGAATATTAAATGATGAGAATTAAATGTGTAATTGATGCTTTATCTATGTATTTAATTGTTTTTCATGCTGTCTCATGGACATTTGTGGTCTCATAATTTTGGTAAATGTATATTTTTTCTTTTTCTTTTTTTTCTATCAAGCTTTATCTTCTGATAATACATCTCAATATTGAGCAATAACAATACTATTATAGTTCAGGCGTGATTCTGGATTAGCCAGAACTTTCCACAGATTTAACCACACTCTCAGACATGCTTAACCAAGGAGGACTATAATATCTAAAATGGGTGCCAAGAAATGAATAACTACCCAGATTATATATGATAATGAGCATAACAACTTAAAAACTTTAATTTTGCCTGGTGGTCTCAGTTGAAGAAGACCTTAAAAAGGATTCAGATCATCCCTTGTCTATTGGCTTTTTATATATTTTCACTGACTTCAAAAATAGCCTTTTTGTGTCCCCTGCCTGTGCAACACTGGGGCCTAAGGCCCAAAAGGCCAGTCATATTTGACTACGAACCCAGGGCTTGATCAGCCTCAGTCCCCTTCCAATTAGCTCCAGAAAAGTCTGTTCACATACTTGTGATTATGCTTGGCGTCAGCAGCATGCTATCTCTGCTCTCATATATAGTCCTGCCAAAAACATGCTAGTGTCGATGCAAGACAAATGGGCCATTAAAAAGGGGTCTGTTTAAGAAACCTCACTGTATGGCTGACAGTTTACTCAGGCGCCAATTAGAGCCATTCAGAGGAAAGAGGCAACATGTTGTTTGTAATGAAAATGCATCTTTAATTGGTCCCCCTTTATTCAGTACAGAAAGGTGTGTGTGTGTTACGTCAAACAGTTTGACTGCTTTTGGTTACGCTAAACCAGTTCCAGATTTCTTAGAAGACAGAATGTTAATGGTTTGCTTGTGTCACATGATCAGCCTTCCTCTCTGCTAAGTCCATTTGGGGCTCCCGATACATTGCATTAAAAACTCTGCACACTTGCAACTCAGCACTTCAAAAGCCATTACGCCATTCATCTACACATTCAGAGCACACCATCTATTGGCCTTAACACAGAGTGAATTCTTACCAGCACTTGGAGACACTGTAATTCAAAACAAAACAATCTGGATAAAAGATTCTGTTTCTTTCATCGTTTAATGTTTTGGCATGTGATAAAAGGTCTTGGACGTCAGTTCTACGGGTGTACAATTCATATGAGACATAAAGGAAAATGAATTAAGAACAGATGGAAAAGTGCACGGGCCCAAATCACAATTCATAAACATCTGGATTAAGAATTAAGCTTGGGAAATGTTCTCTGGTGGTGTGGCAGGGTAAACCGAAATCATAATCAGTGGCAGTATTTAGAAGTACAATTAACTCTCGATGCATAGCGAGGAGCTCTGCAGTAGCATTATGCATTTTGAACATGCTATTTGATGTAGTCCATCCTTCTGCTTAAAATATATTTAAAGAGAGAGGGGTTCCCGATAAGATGGCACATTCAAGATATTGTTCATGGTTTTTGCCTCATTCTGAGTTGCACAACTATGTTGTTGACTGATGTTTCGCGCCAACACGATGTGATTAGTACAAAAAGATAAATATTAGAAATAAGAAAAAAATAAATGCAAGGTCAAACTCCATCCCTAAAATGAACCATCTGTAGGGCATATGCAGATCGTACAAAAATGTATGAGTAAGATTGTACAAATATGAATTAGCCATCAATTTCTTAAAACATAAAAGTTGCAATTTGCCATGAGAGAGTGTTGGTTGAATCACAAAAGAATCATTCAATGCAATTTGTGAACCAATTTAGCCAGTTCCTCTAAAAGAATTGGCTCAAAAAATGAGTCACTCATGAATTTGACATTGCTATCAAGTCTTGAAACAATACTTCATTTATTCACTTCAAAATAACAAAGAACGTGTTTTTTATTTAAAACTCTAAAAATTCATAAAAATCCCATAATGAAACAAAATGTCCACCATTGAATTTTGCCTTTATGTTCTTACCTTGTCAACTGAGCACTTTGATACATTGATATGCCTGCATCACATTTCCTTGTTTTCTAGTTCACTGATGGCATATGAATACAGCAACCTGACCGCCGCCATGCACATGTATGCGCTAATGAATAATTCACAGTCATTCAGATTTCAGCCACATGAAAGTCTGCTAAGAATAGGACAACTGTTTTTCATTCTTTTTCTCTTTCTCTCTGCCAGTTCAATGAAATCACACCTGATATCGCACCAAAAATCTGTCCATCGATAAAGAACAAAGAGTATGAATAAAACCACTAAACCCTTTGTTCTGATGTTGGTTATGTATAATCAGCAGAGATTAATGTTTAAAAAAACACTTGACACACATTAAAGCATATGCAGCACATATCAGCTTGTATATGACTCCACATGTGCAGCAGAGTTTCACAGCCAGCAGTTTCCAACTGTGAGACACGTCATGAAGTTTTTGACAGCAGTGACATTGAAATTCAATCCGTCATATGCTAAAGTGAACAAACGAAAGCAGAAAAAACCTTGACGTACAGTGTTGCATATATATTTATACATGCAATGAATGGGATCATTTAACTCCCATTCCTGTGCACCCATTACCAGATTAACTTTACAGACAGCTTCAGGCGGCCTCGCTCTCCCAGCATCCCGCACTCTCCCTCTGTTGTGGGCTGCCGGCAGTTAGAGGCGAAGTGCACATGTTGGTGTTTATTTCCATTCTGTCATGTGTATGAATCTGATTACAGGTCACTAAGTCAATATTTAGCTTTTGCGGACGGATTGCAGGCGGTCAGTATATTTTGCTTCTTGCCACTTCTCCCAGCATCTGCTGCCAGAATCCTGTGTGTAAAAATCAAAAGTGCACCACTGTGACAAATATAAAGACAAACAAACAAGATCAGAGAGGCTGTGTAAAACAGGGTGGCATTGTGTCTGTTGGCATTAAATATTAGCTCTTGTAGATAATGTTTAAGTGATGACAACCTGTTGAAATAGCATTGGTCATTAGGTTTAGGAAAATAAATAATCATTTATTTATTTTTACTTTTTATTTTATTTTAGATTTTATTTAGAAACTCCACAATTGAAACATACTTCTTCCTCCTGCCCCATGATACTCTTCCCTCACAATTTGTAAAAAGGATTTTTGATACTGTTGACCCTGACATCTTGAATATTATTAACAACTTTGTGACCTGGGACTTTGACTCCTATCCTTAAACAAACCCACACCTGATTCTGCCATATACTCGAATTATAAACCCATTTCTAACCCTAACTAAAATTATAGAAAGATCCAACTGCAGAATTATGTCATTAAAATTTTATCTCTGGCATTTTTCAACATGCTTTTGAAGCTTTACACAGCACTTAACTCTGCCCTCTTAAAAGTGTTTAATGATATTTTTATGACTACTGATGCTGGCAACACTATGGCTTTTGTGCTTTTAGATTTGAACTCTACTTTTGACTTTCATGGGATTCTCTTATCTTGTCTGGAACATTGTATTGGAATTAGAGGCACCACAAGTAAGTAGTTATGGTGTTACCTGTTGAATAGGAGACTTTCAGTCAGACTTGCAACCACTCATCCTCGGCAACTCACCTCACTTGTGGTGTCCCCCAGGGTTCAATTCTGGCACCGTTACTATTTTCAATATGCCTTGTAAGATTTCAGATAAACAGCAACACAGTCTGACAAAACTATGTGAATCTTGAGCTGTGAGGAAAATCTATGCAATACTTTGGAATGTATTACATCCTTTTTATGGTGAATATGAGTTGTTACCATCTGGTTGAACTATAGCTTTGTTAAATAAATTCTTGTGTTTGTTTGTATTTGTCAGCTGTTGCCACAGATAAAAAAAAAATAATTTCTAAAAGGACACTAAACTAAACTAAACTAAACTAATATATGCTACCTATTGGGTCAATATTTGGTAGATTTGTTGTGTCATACCACTGCTACTGTATGCTAATGACACCCAAATGACACCAGCAAGGCAAAATAATATTGTATCAATTTTTACAGCATCAGTAACATTTTACATGTTTGTACAGTCTGTGTTGTGCTGTGTTGTGACAGTCTGCGCGAGTCATTTTCTAAAAATACGAAACCACAACACAAAAGGCCTTACATATGTTGATGATTATGTTATATAAAGACTCATAAATAGGTGCAACACCGACTGGTCGGCAACTCAAAGAAATGTTGAAATAAGCCTGAGGTGCACACATCTTGAATGCACGCAATAAGGGCTGTTTCTGTATAACACATCATGGTTAAATTCTGTGCCGATTTACATTCTGGCCCTTAGGCTGAGAGGATTTAAGATTGATTAAAAATAGAGAGAGTATTTTTCTTTTAGTCATGACTCTATTTCAGGGGTTGCACTGTGCAAGCAGACCACACACGCTCTGACCCATACACATGAATACAGACATATGTGAACACTGCGGCAAAAACGCACACACTCACAAATCAGAATGAAAAGGGTTTGTTTTCTTTTCTTATAGTTTTTTCAAGTCTCTTTTCCCAGACTTTTCCTTTGATTCTTCTTAGCTTCAGTAATGGCAGGTTACAAAATGAACTAGTAAAACATTGGAAAACTCTTGAGCCTCTGGCAAACCCTATAACTTTAAAAAACAGCCAACTTTATTAATACTTTGGGTGAATTAATAGAAAGAACACAATGTGAATTGAACTCAAAGCTTTAGTTCAGTGTTTAGGGAACACATTATTTCACTTTTAAAACAAGAATTCAAATCCTTAATGATTTGCTAAAACTGGTCACGCAAAATGGAAATCAGTATGACAGCATGAATCAGTATTACAGTAAGAAGCCAAAGAACACATAGGGCTTTCAGGTGTTATTTTCACAAAGTTTAACATATGTATATATGGTTTTTATTTATACACCAGTTATCCCTTCACCCCCAAAACACCCTAAAAGGTTCCTCAAACTCTCAACGCCTGCCTTCGCTTGCAGTGTAGTAGGTGAACAACACGCAGGAAATAAGTTCAGCCCCCACCACCAACTCAATTTCACTTAAACTCACACACACACATCTGGAATTCATTGTGAAGCAGGAAAAAATGGGGAAAATGAGAGTGAGGAGAGACTGTAGATTGTACTTTGAGTTTGGTCCCCTGCCTTACATTTCCTCTGATGCTGAGATACTGTTGTGTGCCGAAAATCTCCTGGCGGTTTGTTTGCCTTTTGACATTTTTGGAATAATGGAGGCATTTTGGGAGGGAAACAAATAAGACATTCACACACAACCCATGCTTAAAAATCTGAGTTACTGCCCAGACAGGGCTATTTTTCATAAACGGTGCACTGATTGTTTTAAATCGAAATGCGGTAACAGAGGCTTGTGCAGCCAGAAGCAAACCATTTCATTACGGTAATTCGACAGATGGGTGTACAGTATGTTGATGAGGCCTCTCTCATCTATGTTGTAGACCACCAAAAATGAGACATGGATTAAAGTGAGATAGTAAAATGCACTTCCTCTGGGTCTCCTGTCAGACCATTGTAATTTAGGTTCAATGCGTGTGGTAGATTGGTTTTGTGTGTCTCGGTGAGAATGAAACAGAAAGAAAGATACATTAGGATATTTTTCTAATTACTAGTTTCATTAGATTTATATCCAGCTTTCCCAGCAGTTGATATCTCTCTTTAAATGTAACCGGAAGACTGGAATCTATATTGTCTCGCTGATGTATAGGGTCGGGGTTAATAATACCACGGTAATAGTTCAGGAAAACTGGTATTAAGTTAAACAGACCAAAGGGAGAAGCATAATTGTTTGGATCTCCATTCATAATCAACAGGCCATTATGATAGAGGCTGCAAGTCTCTCTGCCATTAAGTGTACTTGGGATCAAAGCAGCTTGGTATTCAGATAAGGCTGAATGAGAGCAATTTGATTGGTGCCTGATTTGGGAAGCAAACAGATTTTCTCAGTGAATAATTGGGCATGATGTCACATCCCCGCCATTTTGACCACTCCCTTCTTGACCTTTTACAAGCTGTTTAATTTAAAAAAAAATTCATGAGGAACTAACAGAAACATGCCGTTTTGGCAGACGAATCATCTAACATCCCTGAAGCAGAAATAGGTCCTCCTTTTTCTTACCAGTGGAATTGGAAACACAAGAAAAACCTTTTTGCTTTGTTTTCTGAAGTTTAATTTCCGTACTTTGCTCTAAGTGTTCCCAGCTGCTTTCCCCCCTTTACGTAACACTTTTCTCGGCAGGGTTCTGTCTTAACAAGGGTGCCGCACAGTCCCTGGGTCCCAACATTTATTTTGCACACCATTCAAGTCAGCATGCAAGCACTGGTGACTAAGCTCAGATTTAATGACCACAGAGCTGAGACACAGGGTGAATCTGGTCCACATTGTTGGCTGGAATATCAGAATTTATCCCTCTGCATAAACGTCAGCTCAGATTTTACTTAAATAAAAACCTGACTATGGTACAACAACTGACAGATTTGCAATGAATATGCATTTTTTTCTTAAAAGCTCAAGCATTTCATTTCTAAATTACTAGTGGCACCTAATAGAATTCCAAAAATAATGACTGCTTTCAAACGGGTTTCCAAACTCTCCCTCCACATCAGAAACCAATAGCCCCGCCTCAAACTCACGCCATTGGTTGAGCCAGTGTTGCTGTTGTCAGGCAGAACGGGATGCTTAAATTGAGCAATGTGCTTTATAATGCTCAAAATAATTATTTATTTAGTTATAGATGTTAATAATTAGATGTGATTATATCTCCTTCTGCAGCACAGCTGAGAGGTTCAGTCAGTTTGTAGGTTTACAGCAGTAATACTCTAAAGATAATCAACTCTGCCTTCAACAGCAGCTGATAAGCTTCACCACAAACTCTTTTTGCACTTGTTCTGCGAATGTGCAACAGTTATTTGGCTGAGATTTTTCTAAATAAACCATTGAAATCCGCAGCTGCTTTGCAAGAGTCTCCACTATTTATATGTAAACTTCTGGCTTTATTAAAAATAGTAAACAAGTGGTTTTAATGTGTGACACTGGCTGTTGGCCAATGTAAATGCTTTTGTTATGATAACAGGCTAATTTCCTGTAGTTAAGATTTTTGTTTAACTTGAGGCCTATTCTCAGCCACTGACTGGCAAGGGCCTGGAGTTCTAGTTTTGTCAGTTTCTTAACCTTAGCTGTAAGGAGCATACCAGATGTGGCTTCTTTAAGCAAATTATTAGCTGTTCTAGTACATGTAGCTTTCCAGCTAAGTATTTCCATCCTATTTTTGGCAAAGGGAAGAAGATGACATTCCACTGTGGTAAGATCATTTTTTCCCTGACAACTCGTGGTGCTTAATCATTTATCTTCATGGAATTCTTGTACTGAGGCAATTAATATAGCTTCACTCCATCTCGGCCTTCCGTGGCCTTTGCTGCTTTCAGACATCCCAAATTGGAATGGAAATATTCTGCAAGGCGTATTATGCCTAGAATAATTAAGAAGCTGTACGGATTCTCAATAAAGTATAAAGGCAGACTTGTTTTAGGACACTTATGTTCAACTATAAATATATGTTAAAGACATATCCAAAGCACTTGGCCATTTCAAATATAGTTGATATAAACCCCAGTAGTCCTTACAAGAAAATAGCTGCTTATAAAAGTCAACATGAAATCAAAAGTGACCCATTTGGTTTTCTAATGCACATTCCTAGCCTTAATGTGATTGATTCATTGTTGTATGTTATTCTGAGTAGTTTTGTAATTATAATAATATATTTATTCAGATTACATAACCTTTAATTAAAAAAATAATAACCTGCTCTTCTTTTGAAATTGCCTGATGTCAGTAGGCTGAGTGGGCTGCTGAATAATGCTTACCTCAGAAAGAAAAGCGAGTTCAGTTGTGATAAAATATGATGAATGGGAACAGGGATGAGGAAATTAATATCCAAAACTATTCTGCCAGCAACTAACCCTAAAATCTGCTTTCCAAACAGACTCTTAATTTATGGGTCATTTTATAATATTGGCACATAGTGTTATACGACTTAGTAGACACGGCCAAAATGAGCGACTTGACATTGTGGATCTTCAGTCTGGTTTGTTATTAATCTCTGCCCATACAGAAAACACTGTTTAAAACACTATGTTTGAGTTTTCACACCATAAAGTCTTCCATAATGCCTTCTTCATTACTCCATTTCCTCTTGTCTGTCAACCCTCAGGACTCTGAGGGCATCTAGAATGACACAGAGCTGAGGGTGCCAGCATACTGGAGCTGATCATTCCACATCGTCCTTCACTTTATGCCAAAAAGATCACATTACCGTCATGTCCTTGAAATCTCAGCCGGTGGATTAGATTTCATAATCTCTCTGCACTCTCAGAAGGAGTTACAGTATGGGCATTTATACTGCACATGTGGCTGCATCAGGCTGGCATAATGTGTTGTGCAGCTAACATTGGGGTTAATTATCTTTGTGCAGGAATGAAGGGGGCAGGGAATTCACACATGTATCATGTTATCATCATCATTACCTTGAGGTCCTGTAGGGAGATGTTATCATTTACAGATCCTGGGAGAGTCCAGCCCAGATCTGAATCATGCATCATAGCGTCTGCTGGGGGATTAGAGACTGATGCTGAAGATGTAATGTGATAACAATGGCATAAGACGAAAGCTTTAGAGTTGTAAAGGTGAAGTGTGTCATTTCTGCACCACTAGTGGCGAGAAATGGAACTGTAAACTGTAAGAATTTCAAAATGACACTGACCCCATGAGTTTGAGGCGGGATTTTTTTGTCCGACCAATGAAAACTTGTTTAAAACTTTAAGACATTTGTATTCATTCATTTAATGACTTACAAATGAGGAAGCAAGCAATTTAACCTCTATATCTGCTGTCAAAGTTTATGCACAGATACTGCAACTTTTTGATCAGAAATACAGCAAGACAGCAATATTGTAAAACATTATTACAATTTAAAATAACAGTTTTCTACGTTAATATATTTTTAAATTCAATTTATTATTATTGCAATTTTCAGCAGCCATTACGTATTCAGTGTTTCACAATTCTTTAATGAATAAAAAAAGAATTTAAAATCTTTCTGAGCCCAAACTGTTGAATGGTGTATTTGTAGAAATGTCATTAACCACGATTAGCAAATTCTTTATGAATATCATGAATGTAACGATTCCTGCTCATTGTGTCTATGGTACGCTCAAGATGTCACAGCTCATTGGAAACAGGCACTGTATGTCTGCCTATAAACCCAGTTTAGTATTGGGGACTGCTTGAAAAGGAGGCACATGACACATGTACAGCTAAGGAAATATTTACAGTAAGAATACATACACATTACACTCGGTGAACCTTAGTGAACTCTCCCAGACTACAGTGAGTGCCCTTAAGAGGTGGTGGGTCTGATATATTACTTTAAACAAGCAGGGCCAGCTGAGGCTAGGTAGGTCTTAAAAATGGCACTTGTGTAAACATTTAGGAGCAGAAACAGTGTCTGAGGGTAGTTAACGTCTCGTGGGTCTTTACTAACATCATGCTGCGACGAGTGAGTGAAAAGGAGTGCTTCTTTCTGATGTTGAGGTGTTTATCTGTACATTTCATAGTTTATTAAAGAAAATAAAACATCACATAGCTTAATAAAGATACTTGAAGTGTCACAAGGGATTTGGGTGGGCTGGAGGGCTTCAGAAACACACACTAAAAAGAAATCAAATCAGATAAACTGCTTTGAAATGAAACCGAAAACAAAACCAGCACAGATTTTTTTAATAGCCAACCCCCACCCCCCACCCCAACACTTTTGTTTGTACTAAATTTTACATCCGCAGCGTTTCCATGTGCGTTTTGCCAAAATGTAGTCCATACTAACATAACAAAAACAGATTAGGGAGATATCCTCAGACATACACACACTTAACAAGCTCATAATTGGGCGATGCATGATGACTTCCTGTCAGAGCTCCATGAGGGATTCTTGTTCTTGACTCCGCTGATGACCCCAAACCAGAAACCTCAGCTTTCATTGCTCTGCCCTTGAAATATGCCCTGTGGCTTTGAAAAGCTCTCCAGTGCATCATCAACTGACCAGTTTTTATGTCGCAGCAGGCGTCTGCCTTCATCCGGTATCCCTTGTAGAACATTCTTAGCTGAAATGCCTGTGTTTTATTTACAGTATTACTTGTCTTGTATACTGTGAAAGAAATACAATTTTACACCCATAGACAAAATATAAACAAACAAAAAAAATCCTTCCACTATGCTTTCCTTTCTTTTTCCTATGTTCCTTTAACAACACATGAGGACTCTGAGGTTTCAAAACAGATTTTACTGTCTAAAGATGTTTACGTCAATTTTTTTTTTTTTTTTGCTGTCTTCAGAGTTGACAGCTTTTAAACCATTTAATGTGGAGAAGCAGGATAAATAAGAACAAATCAGCTGACAGCTTTTAAGCCATTTAATGTGGAGAAGCAGGATAAATCAGAAGGTAAGAGCCTTCATGGAATGTGCTAATAACAACCAGATCAAAATCGTGTTTATCACTGGCAGCCGGTAAGGGATGCAATCCCTCATCTGCTCAGCGCCGAATCTACCGTCTGCACAGCTAAATGCCAAAAGCCAAAAGCCATCAGCCAGCATGAACAACCTGAGGGAGACGTTCACTCCTCCATGATAAAGTCGATTAGTGTATGCAAAAAAGAAACCAAAAACTGAATATCTGCCAATATAATCTTTCCTGGAACTCCTACGTTTCAAAATAAAAAAAA
>SCHK01369687.1:0-11454 GCA_004124795.1 Poropuntius huangchuchieni | reverse complement strand
TTTCTTTCTTTTTTTTTTCTGTCTGAGTCTGAGTTTTTGTGGTATAAAAATCAACCTTTTTAGCTTTATGGAACAGTGCAGCTTGAACAATCTGCTAATTATCTCCTTTTGCATTGCAATCTTTAGTTGTTAAAGAAGTATTTTAGCCCAAAATTAAAATTTAGTCAGAATTTACTCTTTACCCTCAAGTCATTCAAAGTCATGCTATTTTCTTTTCTTTACTTTGTTAAACACAAAAATCATCCTCTCCACAGAAGCTCTCAAATCTCTTTAGTGGTTGCATTTGATTAAAAAAAAAAATACATTTTAAGAATGTGACAAATGATATTTGCGTCAGGTCAAGTCAAATGTATTTGTCTACACACACTGTTTCAAAGTGTTTGCAACTGATTTTAATGTTATAATATCTTCACGCCTTATAATTGCATTTAGCAGATTAAAGCTGGGTGATAATATTATAAAAAGAGCTCTGATTGTAATTTTCAGTGATGGAATACTGCAAATGAGACTTATGTCCAGGTTTGGCGATACAAAAACATCTATTTTCGTTTAATGGAAAACAGCACCTTGGACATTCTGCTTAACATCTCCATTTACACTTAACCAAAAAAATAATAACGGTGAATAAACAATGACGGATTTCTTATTTTTAGTTGAACTACTCCTTAATGTTTAGCACTGAGAGATGATGCACAAATCAAAGCGATGCATCTCTGACGATACAGGCCTGTCCCTTGACAAAATGCAAAAGCGGAATTCAATACATGCCAAGACAAGATCACGCTTTTTTTTTTGGTTTCCACCCTGACATTCCTCACGGAAAAATGCAGTGTATCACACGGACACAAGAAGACACTAATTAATTCTGCTCGGCAAACCAACACTCCCATAGAAAGGTGTGCATCTGCATATCCACTGCTCAAATTGCAATCCATCATGCAAACTGCAGATATTAACTGTAAAACTGACTACAATTAAATATAAAGAGCTCATATTGTATGCAAATGACAGCCGCAATTACAAAAAATGAGTACTTTTGATAAACGAGGAAACGTTCAAAGGCACTGATGGTTATTTCAGGATATGCAACTTGCACAAAGTGTACACTGTTTACAAATTTGTTTTTCCAGAGCCACTGAGATATCTGGCTTTTCTGACAAGCAGGGAAAAGGTTCAAAGACATGGAAGCTCATTTTTGTAAAGGATCTGCAAGTTACACAGCGTTTGGAGTGTACACTGTTTGCTGATATTTTCCACATAGATATCAAGCCCTCTTTTCTCTTCACATCACTGACGTCCCTTCCTCACAAAACGCATCCCTATACCTGTGTTCTCAGCCTGTTTGTGGAGTGTTGTTTTGAGTCGTTTTCCCAGGAGACCATTGCATCTTCTCCTTTGTTTTCTGTCTGTTCTGGCCTTTAGTGTTTATTCTCAGAGCCACAAAGCTGTCAGAATATCCGACAGCCCCGTCTGAGAAATTGCATCTGACAACCTTCTTCATTTATTAGGCAAAATAGTGAAAAACACTCCGAGTTGGAGCTTTCTGATCGGACTGCGTTCCGATAATGTGCTTTTTGCAGCTTACATCTGTTCTACATTTGGTCGAGATGCATTTAAATCACGTCCCTGAAATTATGGCAGAGTTTTATACAGTAACTATCTTCCATCGAGCTGTTATAACGAAATAAAAAAAGCATACATAAAGCAGATAACGAAATAAAAACGGCTCAACACATTATTGTGATTAAAACTGCTGCAAAAAGTCAGATGTGCACGGAGAGAAAGCTACTGCATTTCAGAAAAATGGAATTTAAAAAAATAATAAAGTGAGGAACTCAATACCTGGTGCAAAAGATGGAAATAGAGATGAATGCAAAAACAGATTTGTGGTCTCTGGTGTGTTTTTATGTGAAGGGAATACCGTGCAACTGGCTACGTTACAGCATTTGGATGTTTTAAGTTACAAGTCCTTGAGATATTCCTGTTAAGAAAATAATTCTGACCCTCTTCTCCACCACTATCGTGAAAATCAAACACGTCCCCTCATGAATACCATGCCACACGTCTGATTATGACATATCTGATGGCGCGCAATTACAGGACCGACGGGACCAATCACGAAGCGTGAAGTGACAGGAAAGAGTATTCTGAGGTAAAACAACACTGAATCTTGGCCACGCGCCTAACGCCTGCGTTTAACCCTCGCGCAGTGCTGTTGTCAGGCCTCATGGGTTAATAACGCCACTGCGAGCTCTAACGTGCCTGCAGTCAAATTAATCGCAAACTTGGCTGTTCTAACCTCCTTAGACAACGTTTGTTTCCAAAATAACACCCGTGTGTTTGCTGTGGCACTCAACTAGAAATTCAAGGAACTGGAGCTCTGTGACCTACGATGCTCTTGACTGATATTTTATACCGTTGACAATACATCTGAACAGCCGTGTAAAGTTTCCAGTAATAATTTGATAAGAAAGCCTGGGGTAAAAACACTTACGCTACCAGGAACGTGTTAAACACTGCAGACATATTTTTAAGTTACTGGAGGTTTTGATTCCAGTTTATTTGCGCTTAGATTTAACAAAAGAGGATCTGTAATTAAGATCTGAATGTACTCGAATCTCATTAAAATCTTAAGTACAGATCCTCTTTGTGTTAGGAGTTAGATAAAACTTAAATGCAAGTACAAATAAACTGGAATCAAAACATTCAGTTTGCATCATGTTAGTCACTTGCATGTCTTGTGTAAAATATTATTACTAAGAATCTATCTAAACTAATAATATTTTCCCGTAATTTAATCTAATTAATTTTCATATGTATGTTTGTGTGTGTGTGAATGTTAATATATATATAAAAAAAATGTGTAATATTAATTGGGTTTATATATATATATATATAAACCCAATTAATATTACACATTTTTTTTATATATATATTAACATTCACACTTTGTGACTTGTTGTACTGCAAATTGCAGAGCCAAACAAACTTTCTCTGCTGTCAGTGAGTTAATTATTATTTTGCATCCTGTTTTCTGTCAGCTCAAGACTGAGTGTTTTAAAGTGTGCTAATTAAAGCTCACTTCTGGGTGACAGATTAGTTGTAAATGGGTCCCTGCGCCTGAGGTTAAGCTACCTTGGGTTGTTCATTATTCAACCATTAAGCCATCAAAGTAAACTCAACAGTCCATAAAAACACCAATTCATCATGCTCTCACTGCAAGTCAATGAAGTTTACCTTCTTTGTTGTCACTCTGGCCCCGTGCTCGATCCCAGAATCCCAGGCACTTGTCATTACCGGGGTCCTCTATCAGAGCCTTGTTGCCAGGGACATACCAGGTGGCATGCTGCTCTGTCATGAGAGAGTCAAGGTCAATGGTATTCACAGAGCCCTTGCCTGCGACCGGGCTGGAACCGGCCAGGGCGCACTCTCCATTCAGACTGGCCTGGCAGTCGGCCTTTTTGCCCGTTTTCCCTCCCATCGGCTGGTCCTCAGAGATGCTGAACTGCTGTCTTTGCAGCTGGATCTGAGCCTGCAAAATCTCCAGAGGATGAACCTCGTCCTGGCCCGGGTTGCTCAGCGGCGTCCGCACCTGTTCCATGCACGGATTGTCGCCGTAGCCGACCCTGTTTTCAGAATTACACTTGACGCCAGCTCTGCAAGGCCTCGGGTCCTCGGCGCTGTAGTTGGGGCTGGCTTCGTCCAAATAATCCATGCACGGCGAAACGCCGTCCGACTTGCCCACGCTTTGAATCCCGCTGTCCATCGAGGTGGCGAGGTCGGGCTTTCCAAAGGAAGGGGAGACCAGGGCCCTCTCCGGGGTCTTCCCGCGGCCCTCCATGCCCACGTTCAAAGCAGAACCCTGCTGACTCGGACTGACGACGGGGATACCGCCGCACGGAGGCGAGAAGTTTCCGGGACTGATGTGCCCGCTGTCGCGTCTCTTCTTCCCCCTCCCCTTGCCGTTGCCTGTTGCCATTTTCCCCTCGCATCCAGACTCCATGTTATCGTTCGGGGAAAGGGTGCTCGCTTCCCTTTTCGCCATCTGGCCCGTACCACTTTGACCTGCCGTCGTATTGTTGTTATTCCCAGAGCAAGGCGTTTGACTATTCTGAGAAGCATTGCTCTGGAAATACTCTGCCCCTGGGCCGCTACTGCCACTGCTATTTATGTCCTGCTCAACCTGACCTGCTTTGCGTTTGGCCTCATTTTGACTTTTCTTATTAAAAGTCACATTGAGGTTCGGGGCCCCAAGGCTGGCGATCATATTCTGGCAGGCCGTGGAAAGAGCTGCCAGACAGCTTTGGCCAAACACACTGTCTTTTGTACTGGCTTTGTTCAAATTCCCCAAAGAGAGGGCCCCAAGCTTATTGACTGACAGGTGCTGGCTGGAGAGGTACTCGGGATGGGCGGGATAGTTCCCTGGAGAGGAGCTAAATCCTGGAGGATTGCTCTGGGGGGCTCCCTGTTGACTCGGCCCTCCAGGAGGGAAGCTGTGCTGCCTCCTCATCGCCATTCCTCCGAATTCAGCCGGCCTCCTGTCCGTGGGTGCGCCTGGCTGCATGTTGCTCTCGTCGGGAGACTGCATCTGCAGAGGATTGCTGACATTATTTTCGAACGGATGATGCGCTCCCGGAGAATTCAAAGACTGCATGTCCATGCTTGTGACGCCTTGCCTAAAAATAATGCCGTGTCCATTCTCTGCCTGCTCCAAGGCATGCGTGTTTGTTTCTCTACAATGCTGCTGCGGCTCAGGAAACCATGAGTTTTCTTGAGGTAGGTGGGGGCTGTCAAAGTTTCCGTGAAAATTATGCTTCTTCTCGAAATTGGACTGAGACACACTACCCAGAGGGCCTCGGCAAACCATGCCGTTTGATGTGACGTCCCCGTGGAGACTTAACTGTTGCAGGTCGGGTTGTCTCATTCTCTGCTGCTGGCTCCTCGATGCCATTTGTTTGATCATCATCGCCGCGTTCTGCCGCCGCTGCTGATGCTGCTGCTGCTGCTGCTGCTGCTGCTGTGGGCCGGAGCTCAAGGGTAGGGGGCCTGATGGAAACCCATCCGTCACATGAGGTGCAAAGTCCCCCATGGGAGAGGGGAAAGCCGAGGGGGAGAGGTGGTTCTCAAGATTGGGCCGATTATGTAAGCTGTTGCTTAGGGGGCTGCAGCTCTCTCCAGCAGAGCCGTTTGGGAGATCAAACCGTGGCCTTTTTGCCATATTCAAATAAGGCAGTGAGCTGAGGTGAGGGTGGTGTGGGGGCTGAGGGGCTAGCTGGGGGACATCAAACACCGGCTCCCCGAAGGGATGCATGTTATGGTTGTTCAGTCTATGTACGGGCCGGTCCAGGTGGCCGTGCTGAACGTGGACCATCGGGCCGCCACCTTGAACGTCCGTATTGTTCGCTACATAGTCCGGAGTGTGATAGAACCGCGGAAGCGCAGGGGAACCGGGGTTCTGCCTGGCGACGGGTCCCGGCCTTTGCTGCGGCATGAGGTGGTGTCTAGCGTTAACCCCCGGGTCCATTTTGCCCCGGTTCCCAAATCGGTCCGAAAACACGTTCTGCTGAGGTAGCTGCTGGTCGACTTTAGAGCCGCCCATCATGGGCCCTCGGGAGCCACTTCGATTACAAGTGGAAAAATGACCCCCGACCACTTGGTTCCCCGTTTCACAATAGGGCAGTTTGTGCTCTGAAGAGTCCGCGGTGGAGAATCCTGTCATATCGAAATTCCCCGTCAGAGGATCACAGGGAAAACAGTGCTCTGATCCCCCCATCCTGCCCTGTGGGAAAAGCCTGTAATGTTCGAGTCTGTGGGTTTCGGGGGACGAGGACGGCAGGCCGTGGAACGACGCGGCACGGTTTGGAGACTGGTCTAGTGGAAGACACGGCGCTGGAACGGCGTGGTTACCGTTCGGATGGCCGTGCGGTTGAAATTCAGGCATTGCGGCCATTCTTTGTTGCTGCTGCTGCTGCGAGATGCATTCTCGCGACTGCGCCTCGGCGAGCTGCTGGCCGAATCCTCCTTCAAACATATGCGGGTGACCTGCGTTGTTGTTATTGAAGCCCATGTGTCTGTCCCCGTGCAGGCAAGAGGGGACGCTGTCCTGGTACAGATGTGAATGCTGGTCGTGGTTAGGAGGTTGATGGTTGAACGGTCCTTGCATGTGGAGTTGATGTTGTGGCTGAACTCCCATAGCGAGCATATCCCCATGGCCATGAGTCTGGAATCCATACTGGTCTCTATTTGAGACAAAGTTGAGTCCCTGCATAGGGGATTCATTTAGTGGACCCATCATCGGCTCCACAGCTACCGACGGCCCTTTCATATGAAATCCGGCACTGTTATAATTAGAGTTCATTTTCAGTCCACTGGGATTAAATTCCTTTTGTTTGTTTGTCACTGCAAATAAAAAAAAGACACAATTGAATCAAACAATCCTTTTTTTTTTTTTTTTGTACTTTCAAATATTTTTTTTCTTTTGTGTCTCTCAGGGGCCCGTGTTAGGAGCCGTTTTAAAAATCTAAATACTATATATCTTCAATAACATCTTAATCATTTAAAAAAAAAATAAAGTTTACGTTTCGCATGCATGTGCTTATTGATAAATATTTAATGATGCGAAAGTAAGAGATCAGATGACAATTGGAAGTACCTCAATTCCAGCACAAGCGTAAAAACGCGAACTCCTCTTTGTATATCCTTAGAGCAACAACGACCCTGAAAAATGCACATCTTAAAAAACTCCTCGTTTACATCATTATTCGATGCGTAACGTCTCCAAGTCGTTCAACACAAATCCAGAGGAGTGCAAACCAGCGCGCGGAGCACATGTCCCATGTTCACATCTCCAATGCAATGCGCGCGATCCCGACTAATTATTCTATATTAAAAACACTTACGTGAATTCAAAAAGAGTCGATAAATGCATTAAATCGACGGTCCTCTGAGGAGAACTTCGAGCGTGCGTTCAGTCCTGTGAGGAGACTCGACGCGCCGCGGTGGGTGCGCGCTGTTAGTAACTGGAGAGCCCTGGCTCCCTTTTGTTGTCACAGTATGAAATGTATTCAGCACAAAAATTAATCGCCATTTTCTTTAATATCGTCCATAAGATACGCGCTGTTCCATCAAATGCTTCTGGCTCCAGGAGGGTTTTCTCGTTTATCCTTGACTCGGATGTGTCGAGCCGCGGGCATCGGCAACAAGTTTGACATTCCCTCATCTGTTCCAGCGCTGATTTCTCACCAATGCCGACACAGACACACATGCGCAGGGGGCGGGGTTTCGTGCGCCAGGGCGGGGTCTGACGCACAAGGGGCGGGGCTTCGCTTAAGGAAGTCTAAAAGAGATGTATATAACGTATTAATATATAATATAAGGGATAAATAATAAAACAGCGTGTTCACTGATACTCTATTTTACAAACAGAGCTAGATTTTTTTTATTTACACTTCAGAGCATTTTTTCTTTACAAGGTATACGATCAATAACGCAGTGAGCTAATAAAAAAATATATTTTATCTTCATTTGGTATTAAATTCTGTACATATAAAGTAGTAGACACAGATCTCGTTTTTACACTGGGGTTCATTTTTCTCCCCACAATTGACATATTATAAAAACGCGTACATAGAAATTCGCAAGAAATATGCATCAATGCTCGATGGTATTTAATTGTTCTACGTGTGAAATACTAGATATGTTATTTACACACAGCTATACATTTAAGCAACTTGCGTTTAAATGCAGTATGAAATAAACACAAATCGGTCCTTCATATGTAAAACAGCTATATTCCTTTATCCAGATATTGTAGTAAATATGCAGCAGTTAATTAGTAAATTAGCAGATGCATGAAACAGGCTTCATTTTCAAGCTGTGACGAATGGCAGCCAGAGATAATGAATGTGTCTTCAGGGTTAATTTCCTGTAAGTAACCGGTGATTGTGATGTATTTTTAGAACTCACTGCTGCTGCATGGGTCAAATTATTTATCTTTACAACAAAAGCTTTTTAATGAATAGTGATTACAAAATTGCAGAAATAAAAACCCTGATACTACAACCTAGACTGTGTCCTGCAAACCCACTACGGAATGATACAACCATTAGCCTACTGCAAGGTTTTATGGTGAAATATAAGTGGCCATTTATTGATAGGTATGACTGAAGAAATTAAACTAATAAAAGGATAATAAATGGAAAGCCATAAGACTTATTTTGTAGGTCCCTCTGGTCTTTATGAGAAATCGTTACCTGTTTCTTTGGCAAAGCGGAACAGTGCCATCTAGTGCTGCTGTCGGGAACAAACACTGATGACAACTAGGAGAAATTCATATTACAAATTACAGATACTGAAATAAAATAAAGCATTTAAGATCCTAACACCTTCAGACTCATATTTTATAATTATTGAATACCTTTCAATGATTTTCCAGACCTAAATACTTTAATTTTTAAATTAAATGATGCTTACAGGTTTTCCGTCAACTTGAATCTGAAGGTAGCACATTAATTAATGCATGCAAAACCACAGTGAAAATAAAACTCAAATTAAAAGACCAAGTATGACTGGTGTCGAAATTTATTAGATATACTGTTAATTGTTAAATTTATAACCAATTCAAAAGCTGCAGGAAAAAAAAAACAGAATAAATCACACCATTGTACATTCACTGATATTTCCCCTGATTTTCAGAAAAAGACAGAAAAACAGCACTGTGTAATTCCCCAAGAAAAAAACCCAGTAGATTCTCCAAGTGCGCAGTTATGCTTCAATTACAATATGATTCATTCATTATATCTGAAACCCTTGCCCATCCCAGTCCCCGCTAGCCTAAAAGCCATGTACGTGTACAAAAGTAAACCACACGATCCGTGAGACTCAAGACAGTATATGTCAGAACAGACGTCAGTGCACTGATTGCTCAATTATGACCTACAGAACATATGAAAAAAAAAAAGAAAAAATCAAAACCTGACTTCCTCCCATCTGGATCTGAGAAGAGGAACACAGGTACGTGACAACGTCGTCTTGATTGCCATAAAGGTGCCTCTGAGGCCGACCCTGACGGGTTGCATGATTGCGTGAACATTTGTGGACCTTGAAATGAGAGGGACGTTAAGAAACAAAACACGAAGAAACGTGCTGTACGTCACGTTCAGGCTTGAAAACTATCACAAATGTGCAATTCTAACTAGACAATCACAATGATTGTACGTTTCAACGCAGACATCAGGCACTGGTTTGCGTGCGACTGCGCAAACTCCGGCCATCAGCTGTCCATGAAAGCTTAACTATTAAAACTAATGCACTGGCCACAATACATGATAAAAATCCAATCGGTCTCCTCTCGACCGGGACAGAGAACCGTATACGTTAAAAACCTGTTACTAATAAACGAGAACATAAAACAGCCCTGCACTGCGGGTCAAGTGCAAACAGCAGAGACTCTTTTTGCTAGGCTGGATGATCTGAGCTGGTGCAGGACGGCCAGAGACTCTGACCTGGTACGATATAGAAACTATACAAATATCAAGCTCTTTAAAACGCATTTATAAAGTTCTCCTCTTTGTCCTAACCGTCTGTTGAGGCATCTACGCACACATTCAGGTGCAGAGCTCAGGGTTCCCACACATTCCGATCAATCATTTTGCAGAGACTGCAATATGCACCATATAAATGTGTCAATTTATGCCTTATGATTTCATTAAAGAAAGGATTTAGGGACAGCAGAAAATTTCAGGTTGTCCATTTTTTGTTAAAGATTCAAGTGCACACTAAAACCATGAGACTTGTGCACTAGAATCTCTTACTGCCTGTGCCTGTGTAGTGACACCGAATTTAAATCTGTTGTCATGACAACGCCAGTAACATTTGCATAATATGCGCAAGGATTCCAGAGAGGAGTCAGTGTTGGCATGTCAGTAACCAGAGATTCATCCACCTGGAAAAGTAGCTACACCTCAGAAATGGAAATTTACATTTACAAATACAAGAATCATTACACTTCAGCTTTTAAACGTCAACGTGGTTTACGTGCATTGACTCTTTGAGTGTGAAACAACGATTTTTGCTTTTTTTTTTTTTTTTTAATTTCATTATCATTTACTGAGGGAAATTATTTTATTGATGCACGCTTGTAATGAACTGAGACTTTTCCGGGCCTGGAAATCACAATTTTTCCCTGATATCTCCAGGATTTTCCAAGACCGTGGGAACCCCGAGAGCGTTACAGGTAGATTAGCGATATAAAAGCACTTTGCCTGTCCTAAAGCGACTCTAAAAATAAGAAAAAGCAGCAGCAGCGATTTGCTCTGGTAATTAGTCTGGATTTTGGTGAGGAGAACCTGAAGAGTCCTGAGGGGTTACGTCACGCGAAGTGTCTTAAGAACATGAAGACCCTCTCAAAAACATGCCTGAGCTCATGCAAAAGCCACTCGCGGAAAAAGGTTTTTGCGAGGTGGACGTGTGTTTTTGCCGTGCAGTAGCATAAACAAATTTTACTTGGAAAGGCAGGACTACGCTGATACGAAATGACAATCTACTAATTAAAACGTGATTAGGATTTTAAAGGAACCAAAAGAAGTGCTTCATCTGGGGGGGGGGGGGGAAGACTAAACACAGACAAGAAAATAAAGATCTGAACCATTACAAACAGATAAAACCAAACAAAAACACAAAGAATTGGTCCGATGCCTGCCGAAATTAAGTCGTTTTGTTTCTGAAATAGAATAACACAACCATACAGCAATACTCTGATGTTTCTAACAAAGTGGTAAGAGTCACAGGATCAACCTGCGTGAATCTAAAAACAGGTCGAGCGTGATGTGTGTCCACCCTGTCGGCAGGTGTGTGAGTACAGTACTACTGATGTGTCATTCTGCAGTCTGCTGGTGGAGGACGGCGCCGCCACTGGCCGGTTTGGTTGGATGCGGTGATGTCTTTCGTCAAGTGTCGTCGTGGTTGGATTCTTGAAGTTTAGCCTCATTGTTCGTGAGCAGCACTGGTGCCTCGAACCTGACCAGTTTTACGAAGCTATGAGAACGGGAGAAGAAAACGGTGACCGTTAAGAACGTGGGAAAAAACATCATGCAAGCAGATTTCTCAATGCATGTTTAAAACCAGCTGAATCGTTACACATTATTGTCCAAACCAGGTACGAAATGATGAAGTGACCTATCATGTGACCTCTACAATGCTAATTCAAGTTTTGGATGCATACAACATCGTATATTCTTAAGAAAATGCATGGTGTTTGTCTACAGTGGTGTTAATGTTAATTAAATTGAAAACTATTAAAAATCATTTGTGCTAATTGAAACGGCCTAAATAAAATAAAATGCAAATATTAGATTAAAACCTTAATCATAAATGGTAAATGTTGGTAAAACTGTACAATAAGGTCAATTTTTCTTAACTTGTTAACTCATCAGTTAATGCATTATCTAAAAAAGC
>SCHK01369673.1:12451-25524 GCA_004124795.1 Poropuntius huangchuchieni | reverse complement strand
TATATCCCTGATCTTGTTGTTTTTCCATGTTGCTAAATGTTTTCCCCAGCACTCTCGAGCGCTGAGTGGTCTCTCTGTTAATTAGTTTTAGGGATGGCTTGGCAAATGATGTCACCACAAGCCATTCCTTCCTGTCTTGGCAAAATGTTTATTTGTACTCGTACTCCTTTTGAACATCTTCTGTTTTTTTTTTTCCCGAAAGATTCCACTTCTTTGGACGCATCCGTGTTTTTCCTGCTATTTCGATCATCCAGCACATTACTTTTGGTGGGAGTCAAAAGCCCCACGAGAATTGCCACCCTGTTCGGACACGTGCAGTGGTCTATTGACCCATTTAAAAAAACCACATTCCTTTCCAGCCGTAGCATCTCACTCGCTCGGGGTGCCTGAGCACGGACAGCATTTTACTGTAACATTTTGTTGTTGTAATTAACTAAACCGTTCCAAGGCTCTGCATTTGGCTTTTCCATGCCATGCTCTGTAAAACGGCATATTTTTAAAAACAGGCCTTTTTTAAAACGCATCTTGTGTTTAACAGATGTGCGGTAGCACGTGCATGTTCACGTGTTTTTGTCAAGTTGGTGCTTTTTAACAGTCTGCTATTTCTGCTGAAGTACTAGACAAAGAGTACATGCATCAGCCAGCTGTTTTTTTCCGTTACTCTGCTCTCAAATCAGCCAATATTTCTCACCCGTGCACAAGAACTAGTGTTCAATTTTGTGGACGGAATGGTCTCGAGGTCCGAAACGTAGGCGTAATTCGGGATCTTTTCATGCGCTAGACCGCCAGTGATTCTAAGGAAAGTGGATTTTCTGCTTCCTTTACTTTCGTTCTCTGTTGTGTGCAGGATATTGGCAGCTGGTCTTAAGTATTGCATGGTTTGCTTGTAGATAAACACCATTAGTCAGCCGTGGGTGACTTGCCAAAGCCATTACGAGAATTGTCAATGCTAGCAGGTCTCAACCAGAGAAAGGAAAACAACTTTGCGTTTTATGAGGTGGTTTGATGATCCTTAATTTTTGACTTTGTCACAGCCAAACCCTGTTTGTTTGGATTTTTTCCCATTTCTCAAGTGGAACCGAACGAGATTTGGACTAATGCTTCTTTTGCTTCGTTGTAATGTGTAATGATGTTTTGGTGTGATTATCATTCATGTCTAAACCAGACCGTGTTGAAGTGCAGTACCGAACAAAAGTGGTGAAGTACACCTGGCCCCGTCCTTACCACGTCTCTGAGTCCATTCCTTGGGTTCAGGTGACTCTAGCTTATGGAAAGACTCTCCACACCAAGCTGTTGGTTTGTAGAATGTATCCAGTTTGTCATTTGGTATTACAAACCGAACAGTGCATAGCCAAAAACACAACTTAAGGTAGGTTTGATTGGCTCTTTCAGATTGGTGCTGATGGGCCGAACTCAATGGTGCGGAGAGAGGCTGGCATCCCGACAGTTAAATGGAATTACGATCAATCAGCAGTTGTCGCTGTTCTGCATTTGTCTGAGGTATGATGATCCTCCAGGTACAAGCTCAAATCATATAGCTTTACTGAATACTGTAATTTGCTCAGAAACGTCACATTGCAGAAGAAATATGGTTGCATTGAATGCATTAACCTTGCAATATTGTTTTTCAGCCCACAGAAAATAACGTAGCCTGGCAGAGGTTCCTACCAACCGGACCCATCGCAATGCTTCCTGTGAGCTGACCATAAGAGTTTATTTTACTTGTAAATGATGTCAGTTGTACTTGATTTGTTTCATTGGCTCGTCGTGATATCGCTTAGTGGTCAGATGGAAAATACATTGTGTAATGGTACTCAAGCCCAGACGTGGTGTATGTGTCTGCTGTGCAGTTGTCAGACACGGAGAGCTCGCTGGTCTGGTCCACCAGTCATCAGCATGCTGAAGAACTTCTACAGCTGGATGAAGAGAGCTTTGTGGATGCCATTAACTCTGCATTTGTGAGTAAACACTGACACGGTTATCACACGTATGGTCCACCTCTCTAACACTTTACGAGCGCTGTGCTATTACAATATTTCAGTAGAATAACATCATTTAAAAAACTGATTTTTGATTGTAATGTCCTATCTGTCCACTGCATTCTCTTCATTTCGGCTGAATGCCCTCAAACTGACCCTCACACCCTTTTTTTTTTTTCTTTTCTTCTTGTTTGTGTTTCCGTTAAATAAACTCCTCTTTTCCCAAGCTGGCTATTTTTACTGGCCTTACTGGTCACAGGCCTTTGCATCTGAGTCACGCTTGCCATCAAAACTGGTTTGCTAATTAAGCCCAAGGTTTGCCAGTGTTGGTCATTACTCCACGGAATGTTTTTTCTACAGACCAAACTCGAATTTGTGGCCTGCTCAGCATTTTAGTTTAATTAGGCATGGTTTTTGCATCTCTGCTGAATTACCTGTCTTTTAAGACTTTAGTGCTTTTAGTGCACAAAAGGAGGAAGGTATAGCTTACCTCTAGATCTCAAAATAAAGATAGCATTAAATTAATAAAACTCATGTCATTATTTACTCGCCTTCATGTCGTTCTAAACCCATATGACTTTATTTCTTCAAAATTGTGGTGTTTCACTGAAGGATGTTTACGGAGCTTTTTCCCATACAATAAAAAGCAGCAGTGACCAGGGACTCTCATGATCCAAAAAGGACTAAAAAAGCACTATAAAAGTGTCATTTGAAGAAGTTTATGCTGTGCTCTTTTCCAAGTCCTCTAAAGCAGTGGTTCTTAACCTTAAGGTCCCTCAATATGCCTCTGGTATTTTTGTTTCCCAACTTTTTTATTAACAGAAACTGGGAGTGTTGATATCAACTACAACCTTAATTATTTTGTGATTCCTGAATTAATTTCAAGAAACTGTATGCTATTGAAGGAGGAAAAAAAGAAATATATATATATATATATATATATATATCAGTTTAGAGGGAGAGTTCAGCTGGATAGAAAATAGTAAATATAAAAAAATTAAACTCATTTGGTTTCACCTTTTTTTTTTTTCCCTGTAGGATTCAGAATGATTTTTCAAACTTGCTTGCATCAGACCGCGCAAGTCGTATAGACTTCTATGGTGCTTTCTTTTAGTCCTTCTTAAAAATGTTCCAACTTTCAAAAGTGCTTCACAATTCATCCTTGTACATTTTAGATGAAAGAAAGAAAGCCATATGGTTTTGGAATGACATTAGCAGTAGCCATGATTGTCTTTTAACTGGCTCTCCACTCATCTTCCATCCAATTTAAGCTTAACAACTCTATTATGAATAGAGGTTCTTGCACACATCATTCCTCTGGTGCCATTGCCACTGTTGTTGACTTCTCTGTTTTACTGTCTTCAGTGGAGTAATGAGAACCATTCTGAGCTGGTGGAGACAGCCGGCTCTCTGTTTCGGACAGCCCTTTCTGTCCTGATGCCTGACAGTGGCTCTGCACGTCAGCTTCCACCTAGCGTTGCAGGTATTGGCCCAAAGAGTCGGGTCATGTTCCCACTAGGCATGGGCCATGCCACAGAATACATCCGCCACAGAGTGGCCATCATTGGGTATGTTTGCAAAGCTGAATCAAATGATTTTTGGTTTGAGTATTTGTTCGGAATTTCATTTTTTGTTCCATAAGTATAGAGTCATATGTATATATAAATGAGAAATCTCTCAATATGTTGCAGTACAGCTGTACTGTTTATGTGGTTGTCTGAGACCTATGTGATGATGTATTTATAATATAGAATAATAATATAGAATCCACAAGGAGGAAATTTCGGTAGGTTTGGCTGGTCAAGTTAAATATGGCTCCTAACTGAAGGTTTCCTCTCTATTTTTCTGATCTTTCTAATTTCAGAGATGCTGCACACAGAGTCCATCCTTTAGCAGGCCAAGGTGCCAATCTAGGCTTTGGCGATGTGGCCTATCTCACAAAAGTTCTTAGTCAAGCAGCATTTAATGGAAAAGACCTTGGTAAGTGGGGTTGTGCAAATAATCTAATGCGATTATCATGCGCATCTCGTCAGTAAAGCCGGTTCTGTGATTAGTAGTAAATCTCCATCGCCTGCTTTCAAATGGAGCATTTACTAGAGCCGTAGTTCACTGACAAGCTTACGCAGTATCGTGTTCGTAATCGCAGATGAAGCATTAGATGAAGTCGTATAATTTGCGTATCTAGTAAGAAACTCATACATTATTTAAGCTATATCATGAAGAACTGCCTCACGTTGAAGAAACATGAAGGACTTGAAGGCTGTATGTACATTCAGATCTTTGAGTATTTCATACCTGAAGTAGCATATTTTTGGTTCAGAAGAGCCCAGTGGAGCTCTCTGTGGTTTTTCATAAGCTCTTTTCCATTTCCTTATATTGAGGGTGATCTTTAGTAAAAAAGAACTGGTTGTCCTGGAGCGGTATACAGTGTTTTTAGTTGTCACTCCTGCCAAGAACTGCTCATAAATTTCTTTGCAGCCACAAATGGAAATCTTATGAGGAACTGTTGACATCAGTTTCTTAGAAATTCATATATGTATAATTAAGAGCTGTAACTGATGTTTTCCATATTCGTTCATAATGCAGATATTTGATTTTGGAGGAAAATTACCTGAATTTTATGGTGTGGAATTTTAGTAAATGAGGTCAAATGTGTTAAATTAAGCGAAAAGAACTACCTTCGTATTGCTAATTTAATAGTATTTTAAAACAAATTTAAATGCAAGACACGACGTGTAGAAGTTGATGCCATATGGTTGTTGTGTAAATCTGGAGAGATTTCTGCAGGTGCAATTCTGTGCAGACAGCNAGAACTACCTTCGTATTGCTAATTTAATAGTATTTTAAAACTAATTTAAATGCAAGACATGACGTGTAGAAGTTGATGCCACATGGTTGTTGTGTAAATCTGGAGAGATTTCTGCAGGTGTAAATTCTGTGCAGACAGCAAGGACCAAATGGATAACAGAAAGGACAAATTTTGAAGAAAAAAGAGAATACTTCACAAGCTTTACTGTTTAACCATTGTTCCTTTGAACTCTAGGAGCCATGCAGCACTTGTTGGAGTTTGAGACTGAACGTCAGCGACACAATCTTCCTATGATGGCAGCCGTTGACCTCATGAAGAGATTGTACTCCACTAATGCCGCCCCTATGGTTCTACTGAGGACCTTCGGCCTGCAGGCTACCAACGCACTGCCTCCACTTAAAGTATGATCACATCTCTTATTCTTCCCACAATCTTTTCAAAATGTCAGATTTATTTTTATTTCCTACTCTGAAATTATTGGACAATCTGTTCCTTTCCTCCATCGTATTCCATTATTTTGGACCTTGTCCTTAGCTCTATGGCAGTCCGCTCATGTTCTCATTCACTTCTGTCATCTGCGCCACTTTCTTTGCTCTGTTATGCTTCCAGCTTTTCACCTCTCCAACTTTTGCTCCCTCTTTCACTCTTCCTCTGACTTCTTCCCCTCTCTAACCCCATCCCCCCAACTTGTCCTCTGATTACATGCCTTTCTACTCTTCTCCGTGCCTGTAATTTACATGGTCAGGAGCTACTACTATGGCTATGTTTAGCCCTAAATTTACTGTTACCGAAAGTGTGTGGGTGGAGTTGCAGGGCTATGCATGGTGGTGTTGGCTTGTGTTTTCACACTCCTTTTATTACAGGCCACTCTTATGAAATGGTTTCATTCCTTTACTAAGCGATTCCAACCCGAGGGCCCGTAACTTGTCTTAAGCCTTGAGGGATATCTCCCACATTTGCTGTTTCTATTATAGATGTTACAGCCAGTTTATGTGCCTCAAATGTAATGTAAGAAGGACTTGTGACCTTTCATGATCAAAAGTGGGAAAATGTGCATTTCCCAAATTAAAACTGTATGACTGACTATTGCTTACCTGTAAGTCACTTACCTGAAGTTATATTTTTTTCTTGTACCCACAGGAGCAGATCGTGGCCTACGCCAGCAAGTAAAACACTAGCTGCAAACTGGATGTTTGCTGGATCTCTAATGTTAGAAGATTTTGTTCATGGAATGTATGTGTAAATTAATAAATTACATTTTATTCCTCTGTCTTCGTGGGAACACATTTTTATGCCATATTTTCCAAGCACCCATATGAAAATGTTAAATAAAATAAATATAAGATGTAACTACTGCTATGCAGCCTTTACTAATAGAACATAAAAGTGCATGTGTACCCAACATGTTTCTGGGAGAACATCAAATTTCACAAATCTATATATTTTGATTTATAATTAATAAATGATAAATCTATACGGTCATAACTTTTCTCAGTTGTTACGATTTCTCAGACGTGATTTTATGATATATTCAGTTTTGTACAGGAAGGGTTATAGACCGGTTAGGACTGGTTATAGAAAGTTTTTCCTGTAGGCTATAAGTTGTGGGCCAGCTGTCAAAACTAAATTAGGCTTCCTAAGTCAAAGGTATAGTAATATATAGCTTTAAGCACGTAATTTGCATTATGCTGGAGATTTACTAGCCAGAATTTGTTAGACAAAGGTGTACAACAGAACTGTATTTGTAAGTGATGCAAAATGTTTTTCTGCATAAACTTATATTTTGAATAGTATGCAGTGTCCTGAATCATAATTTACTAATGAAGACAAAAGTCTACATTTCAGATCGCTCTAGCAACCCTTTAACCAAATCAACTTATATCTCGCGAGAATTCACACAGACGCGCGATTATTGGCATGTGGTTGCAGTTTTAGTATTTAGCGCGAATTTAATTCGCCCACTCTAGATAATGGAGGTAAACAACTTGACAGTAAAATTATTACTTCCTATTACTTTCTAGTTTGATCAACAAGGAAATCTATTCACCTCATTCTGAGTAGGTAAGCAAGCAACAACGTCTGACTATAATGTTTGCTATATGTACTTCGTGTGTACATAGTTTCTGATTTTGAAGTTAAGAGTTTTTAGTTAACTTATACTACCGTTAATGCTACACTGAGAGAAAAAAATATCTAACTTCCAAAAATACCTCAAGCTAGATCTACTTGATGGATCAAGAGAGGTTTAGGCTAGATGTGTTTTAAAATTCCATTTAGTAAAGATTTTCAACAACAGATTTTTTCTTATATTTTTTTATTCATGTACAATATCACTTCATACACATTGAATTGGAAAGCATATTTATAGCATTTACTGTCGAGAATACCTCTGAAAATGACAAAGCAGTACATGATAATTTCATGTCATACATTGGACTATGACAACTGGTAAAAAAAAAAAAAACATTACTGAAGTGTATATACAGACATAGTAAAATACATAAAAAGGTATACTTAAGCAGCTTTAAAGAAGCAGATGGATTAACGAGATGCAACAACCACACACTGCATGTTTAGCAAGTATTCATGTAATAAATATTTGTACAATAATTCACAAAACACACTTAACATGATACTGCCAAAAATTGATCCTAAATCGGTCAGCAGTATGCACCTGTCACAAAATCTAACCTAGTTCTGCCCATTTACACCTGAGCATCTCTGCATACACACAGCGGTAGCATTTCAACGCTGTTCTACATAATGACCGCCTAAAATGACTTAGACCCATTCACAATAACTAACCCAAGTTTAAAGACATAAATGAGGTTCAAGGTACTCTAAACTGTTTGCAATGTTGGCATAAAAACAACTCAATTTTAAATACAGTAACATATAATGTCTACTTTAATAACTTTTGACCAGTAGTCATTTGAGTTATATTTTATCCAAGTATTTAGCCATATACCTTTTTTAGTTTGATAGTTTGATTTGGCTGCAGTGCAAGTGTATTCAACTGCATGCCATTCAGTGTTAAAAACCATGTCTGGTTAGAACTTGGGTAAAAAAAAAAAAGCCCCTATAAGAATTTCACTAAGAGTGATATGCTTCTAAAAATGTTCCAACTCTGCTTCTTAACATACAAACAGATAAGCGTAAATACATGCATTATTCATTAATACGTAAAACAGCACTCATGTGCTCAAGTAAAGTGACTGTACATGTATGATTTGTCCTTATCTCTACCTGCCCAATGAGCCCCAGGTTAAGCTGCTGATCCCAAACAACTTTCCAAAAAAAAATATACAGATGGCTGTAGCTGAACCATCTACTCTATAAAGTGTTACGTGCTAGATAGGGGCACTAAATGGAAATTTCAGTATAATTTACCATAACCTAAAACAGCACTACACTACTGTGCAAGCACTACTACTAACAAGTTACTTCAGAAGAAGCTACAATAATAAACACAATGTTTTTACATGTATCCCACCACACAATATCCTGCACAACAGCATGAATCAGGAGCTTTAAACGGGTGCATTAAACACTGGAACTTTGAAAACTGCCAAGTTAGGCAGGCAGACAGACAAGAGAGTGTCTCAGGTGAGACAGCAACTGAAAAAAAATGTAAACATACAGTAGAAATAGCAGGCTGGCCTTGCCACCTTTACAAAAATATAGTGATTTCTTTGTGAACAGTTCTGTAAGTGAATTGATGAGAGGGGAGAGCATTGTGATATAGGGCTGCAGTGCAGGGCAGGTCTGAAACTCAGTTAAAGAGTTATGGAGGAGGACAAAGAGGGGCTGCTTCAGCAGGTGAGTTTTACACCTGCTTGACCCCTGTGCTTCCCCTCATGCTGGTGTCCACTGCAAGACTGCAGGCTTTAATGAATGTTGAGCTTGTGGAAATGATCGAAGATGGCGCCGAGTGCCCAGCTTGTCTCCACATTATTCACCTTTTTAGTAAGCTGTTAAAAGAAGAAGATCATTAATCCATTATGCTGCTGCCTAAACTGTGGCACTTTATCTCATTTAGGCTTCTGGCAATTTCATTTTGTATGCTACAACACTGAGCTAGTAAATAGGTTTGAGGCCAATTTTAGATCCTCCCCATACATTTTCAAATTGTGTTTTAATATTTTCCACTCACCTGCAGAACAGTGCTGTCCTTGAACCCAAATCCCTCTTTTAATAGGCATGTGATATAGGTCATGTCCATGCACAAAAAGGGGCTGATCGGACGGTATTTAGTCATCTTGTTGCACACTTTAAGAAAAAGCAAAGAACAGTAATTAGTTGTGCTTGCTAAGGGAAGCTTTTACTATTGCTCATACTTAAAGTTAGAGATGTGAACCAACCCTTGAGCCTTAGTATTAAACCTTGACGCATTTCTCATCCCACATAGTCTGTGCTACAGACATGAGTTATCCTTCAAATTGGGTGGCTTGTTGAGGAAAGTGGTGGCAAGTATCTAGCAACCACCCAGAACACCCTAGCACTAAGAACTACTTTGAAAAGTTTTGCAACCACAGAGCAATGCTCATGGCGAAGAGTTTTGCACGGACAAGCACCAATCATATTTTCTTCAGAAAATGTCAATATTTTGTAACTCTGTGAGTACAGAATTGGGCAATAAAAATCCAAGACAAGATTAAAAGACTAAAAGATTCCTATGTTGCACAAGAGATGATAAGCATAGTGTATACACTATCCAGTGAGTCCCAGACTGTTGATTTTCAGGCTACAGTGTGTCAGAGTCTGGGGAAAATCAGGTAAGACACTGAGGCACCAGTACTGTGTTTGCTACAACCGTCTGGCACGTCTTTGTGAAACAGGTCTACCCAATGTTTTGTTTTTTCTCCAGCTAACAACGTGATTCAATTGGCAACGTAAGAGTTTGAGATGAGGAGGAAAGTGGGAATGAATAATTTCATACCCTAGGTCGTACACAAGTGCTGATCGTGCTCCAAATGACGAGGGATACCAAGTGTTCCCGCAAAGGGTGAGACATTAAGTCCTGCCTGCCTCCAGTTAGATATTGGGCATTAGGTGTTGTCTCACGGTCAGGGAGGAGGTGGGTATCCACAGGGCTGCTGCCACTGGGATAACCGATGTGCCAAATGCGGTTCATCGAGACCATGCGACAGTGTCAGCGGACAAATAATAGCCTTACATAAGGTGCCAACTCATTCCCCCTAGCGATAAATCATCTCTGCGGACATTTACTGGTGGACACAATCTACCAGTTACAGGTCTGCGTCATATTCTGCTCAAGAACTCACAACATATTCCTCTAGTAAGGGCATGGAAAAGCTGAGATAGCGGGTCGGAGAGTTACAAAAAAGGTGAACACACACAAGCAGAAGTATTTGTGTGGGAGAGGTGCAACCTATGTTTATGTGGTGGCAGAGCTATCATTTTGTGAAGCCAGTGTGATTGTCGAGAACCTCAAATGCAAACAAGCACCAAGGGTTTATGTTTGTGCAATGTGTGCGGCAGGACTTTGACCTGAGTGTTCTTTGGAGAATGGGAGAACATCCAAAGTCTTACCTTCTTTGGCTCTCTTTTTAAAATCCCTGACTTCCACAGTACCGCCACGGGACTGGTCTAAATGATTGAGAGAATACAGTTTGTTCAAGGTGAATCATTTGTAGATATTCCGTAGCATTGACCCTTATCCCTAATGTAGACCTACTTACCAATGAGACCGGACTCCACAGCTCTGTCATAGTAATAGGAGAAGGCGTAGAAGATGCTGCTTCCCTTGACTTCAAAGGGCTGGTGCACAATCCCTTTCACCACCCGCAATACCTCTTGGTAGCACAACTTGTACCCTGCAAAACCTGGAAATAAAGGGCCAGATGTGTTTACTCTATTAATGTCTATTCAAGTTTTTTCAGTATTTTCATCAGTATAAAGTCTGGTGGTCCATTTTTAAGAAATCCCTGTTTTGATTGGTTGCATCAGACTGACTGCCCCTATCACAATTTGACTTTTTTATGCTGAGCTGAGGTATATTTGCTCAGCAGCGTCGGTCCAATATATACCCAGTACCTTGTAAACTCAATTTCGCCTCCAGTTGGACACCCAGAATCAGCGCATAAACAGACATTAAGGCTTCTGTGGGCGGTCCAACCTAACCTTAACCCTGAGCTTGATATCTGAGGTATCTTGAATGGATAGTGCCTCCTTACAACATAATGTGGTGAGTTTGAGGGTTTGCCACAAACTCTTCAGGGAGAGGTTTCCTCACAGGAAGCTCCAAATAGGCAGCTTTCATATGACCTGGAGCTAACTGGCTGGTCAGGTCTACCAGTTGGAAACCATATGAACTGCTTAACAAGGCCTATCATAGCTGGTAATTCTGCACCACAACATTGCTGAAGGGAGAAAAGGCTAGGCTAAATGCCAAGCATGTGCTTTTTTTTTTTTACATGTTTGTGGTTAGAGAGTGTTGAATCATTTGATGAGTGAACTGAGTGAACTTGACTATTTAAAATAGACAGAAAAAGACCCTGAGAAGATTTTAGTGTTAATCTGACTAAAATGGAAGCTTGAAGTCAACGTGAATGTGACATTTTTGCACGAAACAGTATTTTAATCAAAACAAAAATGTAGTAACTAGATGAGAAATGACCATTGTACTGAGATGTAACCACTGAGAATTGACTGAATTGTGAAAGGTAGTCTTTATCGCAATTAATTGTTCTCTATTGCAACTGCATGCAAAAAAAACAACTTTATTATGAGACTGAGGTCACTCACCATCTGGGATTCCACTGACTTTGTAGGTGAGTCCACCAAAGCTCCAGTCCTCTCTGAATTTTTTTGGTAAACAAGAACTTCTGAAAATTTTCCAGTCAAGACCTGAAGGTCGAGTATTGTGAGAAATTAATAAACATCAATTATGAAACAAATTTAGAAAATATAAAAACATTTTATTAATAATTACCATCAGCGCCAAGAGCGCCAAGAGTGGCCAGTCGTGCAGCAATTAGTCCATTTCCAAGATAACTGCAAATAGGAAAAGCATAAAAATGAATTTTTCCACTGATGACATATTGTTGGTCTTTGGCTGGAAAGGGATAAAATCACTGTTGTATCAAGTTATCTGACCTGTGAGTATACAGCTCAAAAGTGTTGTTGAACATGTTGATTTTGGCAATGTAGTCTGCAGGAGCAGTCAGCACAGTTTTCTGTGAAAGAGAGGAGAACAGTGTCAATGTAAAAAAAAAAAAATAAAATATAACTACTGAAAATTCTAGCTAGTATATGTCAGCTGTGGTTTTGTCTTATCATCATACCTTTAACCGAGGAAGGAAAGTAATCTGAGTTGAACCCCCACCCAAATCCAGGATCCCAACGGTTTTCCTTGTTTTAGCATACAGATGACCTACAGTGCAAAGGTTTAGTAAACTTGTTTAATATCAGTTATTAAAATCCTTGAAAAGCATGTAAAAGTATATTGGAAGTTAGAAATATATCTAGGGCTAGCTCTAAGAGCTCATGGTGGGAGCTGAGTCATGATCTACTCTTAGGCTAAACTGAATACTTTAATAACTTATAATAACGTATGACTGTACCTGTGAGGAAGTTTACTGTAACCCATGCCAAGACCCCTGTAAGAGAGAGAATCCATGCAGTTGAGATGCAGAATTTAAACACTTAAGTATTTAGTCTCAGCTCTAAATAACACGATAAACACTATTTAGACAATATTTTACATTTGAACCTTTTGATAACTCTAACAAGTAGTTTTGATATTCAGTAGTTCTGGAAATAAGATGTAGACTAAAGTATCCATTGAAAGTATACATCTGTACATCTACACTGGGGCCTTCAAGGACCAGCCCAGGTAATTAAACATGTCTGAGATGTGAAATTAGTCACACCTCATAAAACCACAAGACAAGTACACGAATGTCTGAGTTTTCATGAAACCGAATGTCAACTTAAATTAAAAAACGTGGAGGATTATTTTATATTGAGCGTGGGAGGCTTCCAGACAAGGTTTAATCCAAGACACTATCACAATAACAGACACAGGAAAGCTGGTGTAAAAAGGATGTTTCAAAGTCTGTGCATTGCATTATGGGTTTAATTTACATTTGTGCTTCAGATTGGATATGTTAAACAGAGAAAGGTTATAGTACCCTCATTGGTGCCATTCATGATGGTGACACTGTTGTTTGGCACAAAGAAAGGAGAGTCGTCAAAAATTTCTTTGACCTGTGGACACAAACCAGAAATTACACGTATTAAGCATCATGCGCAATTTGAGC
>SCHK01369673.1:1620-12432 GCA_004124795.1 Poropuntius huangchuchieni | reverse complement strand
AAAAATTTCTTTGACCTGTGGACACAAACCAGAAATTACACATATTAAGCATCATGCGCAATTTCAGCATCTACAATGTAAAGAAATCTAAGAGTTCATGACTCATGTGTTCCTCTGTAATGTACACCATAAAAAGGAAAGAAACCAAATTGGTTGTTACAACAAAAAAATTCAAGCCGGCTCTTTTTATCTGGAGTCGACGGGAAGTTCACTGAATCAATCTTGGGCAAATATGTCTGAAACTGGGCAAGCATGAAACCACAAGTGTGGCTGGTGTGGTGTTGTTGAATACGATAATTCAAAAGGCATTTGGGTCCCTTCAACTCTAGACAGCCTCAGAACAGCTGCTTTTGCAAAGTATTGGTTTCTGTTCTCTTACTTTTCCTGTGTTTCTTTCTCTCCGTCTCGCACACAACGTGGTTTATTCCTTCGGGATGGTTGGTTTCTCTACTAAACTGTCTGTGAAGAAGAGAAAGCCTTACCTCATTCAAAAGAGCTTTGGCTTTTTCTTGAGGCAGCAGGCGCAAGCCGGCAGTGGCTTTCAGAACCACAGGTGTCTGTATCCATTGCTCTTTGGGAATCGTCTTCTTTGCGACCTTCAACAGCTGCCTAATGGTTTCTCCACCCTAGAAAATGAAAGAAATGTAAATATTATTACAAATATTCTACAGTTCCTCAAAGTGAGCTAAAAAAGCCATTCTAGTCCTGTCCTTTACCATGATCTATAATGAGGTTAATTGACAACTTTTTTGTCTACCAGCAACAAGGTGTTTCAATAGTAAGGAGAATTAACTGTTTCAATGTACTTGTCTTGTGGTTACATAGTTGAGAACCGCACCAGTAGAATACTGGCATAAAGCGAATTGTTTTTACTAGAATATCTGCAAATGTCACAAACTAAAGAATAACTGCTCCATCTAGAATTCAAATTCCATACTGCTGAATAAAGACTTTTTGGTGTTTTTGATGTTGTCTTCGGTGGAAATGTTAAAAAAATGCTTTCTTCATCTGCACTGTGCAGATGAGTCTGGAAAAAGTCGAATGTAATAGCAGTAACACATTCCCTGATGTTGTTATAAGAAATTCAGTGGCTTACCACTTCGGGCATATCCGCGTACGCTGACAGTCCAGGCTTCACGGCATGGTACATCTCATTGTCAAGCACTGGAAGCTCAACTGTGGGACACAGAGACAGAGAGAAAAGTCAGAGGGGACAATTGAAGACGTCTGCTATTAGAAGGTGCACATTAGCGATGGACTGTGGGCAACTCGACTCCATCTCCTAAGGTTATTGTGCATGAGCAGAGACTTTGGTTATTGTATGTTTACCACAAATGGCGACCACCAAGATTTTTCCAGACAGGAAAATTAAGAGTTTCTCAAGGCTCAGAGTTTACCTCATCAGGAGTGATGCCATGTCTCCATTTGATGGGTATTTTGTGGAACCGATTATTGCATTATCAGCGGAAACCCATGGTCTTTAACATATTTCTCAGGGCTGCAATTTATTAAATGAAACTGCAGCTGCTTATTACCCAACTTTCTCCATCCCTCTTTCCTCTTCCCACCCCTGTGTTTCTGTTTGCCTTCTCACCATGCAGCGAATGAACCAAGGCAAACACAGACACAGTAAGCAGACCTGCTATGACCCACATGCTCCTGAGAGGGATGCAGCGAGAAAGCAATCAAGAGAGAGAGAGAGATGAAGAGGGCAGCCGTTCACAGAGTCTGCAAGGCGGGACTCTTCAAGATCATTCTGAGTTCATGGTGTAAGCTACACTGAAGCATGGATGTGAGTCAGGACCATCAGAGCAACACATCTGGGCAGGAAAATATTCACATTCTAGCTACAAGAGGAGCAAGTAAGTTATCTGGAGAACTGCAGAGCTCATTTAATGTTAAAAAAACAAGGAATATGGAGAAGGGACTTACCTGGGTCTTTTTGAATGAACTTGTAAATATGGATACGGGTGCCGGTGCTGCCTGCATCAAACATGATCCCATAAAAGGTGCGACTGAAGTTGACCAGACTTCTCAGAGGGGCTTCTGCTTCCGTCACCACAGGTACCTCTTGAGGAAGCTGATTGTCCATGCTGGCATGGTGATTGAGCGCACGGTAGCGGTTGTACATATGGTGGTTGTAATATGTTGCCTCTGCCAGGAAGTACCCGGCAAAAAGCCACATGGACACCACCGTCAAGAGCAACATCTGCTGAGACATGGTTTCTTTCTCCCACGCCGACACTGCAAACAGCTGAAGGCTTGACCGGCGGTTTCTTGAAAAAGTGACTCAAGAGTTTTTATGGAGGAGGATGTGTTTGCTGTTTTTGCCCGGTCTTGTTGAGAGAGAGTCTTGAGGGTGTACAGATGCAGCAAAGGTCTACAGAAAAGATGAAGAAGAAGAGAAAGAGAAGATGGAGAGAGCCAGAAGCAGAGGGTGAACACAGAGACACACTCGGGACTGGTTGGTCATCTGTTTACAGTATATAAAGACATAAGCGCTTGGCAGGGGGCCATGCCAAACAACGGCATCCACCAATCCTGAGCCTCGTCATCGCAAGCCTTCTGAAATCCATCCTCCACCATCCCCTCCCCTTGCTTATAAAAAAATGGACATGGAATACCTGCTAAAGAGTGCAGTTTCTTTCTCGTCAATTACGTGCAAGGCGTTCAAATTGGCAATACCCTCTCATACCCTCCCCCATCATCTGAAGTGGCTTAGATGCAGCTAAAATGTCTTCAGAAGAACAAAAGAGAGTATATATTAAGACTTCAAAACCAGCTGGATTGCTAGGAGTAAATGCATTGGTTTAAAAATACATTTTATGGGTGTACTTAATTAAAACTTACAGCTTTACTTTCTACTTACGGCCAGTCTTGTTACTTTACCACTTTTTCTTTCTCCTAACAAGCATTTAAACCTACTCATGCAAGCTTCCAATTGCTGCAAGCCAGCTTCCTTTCCAATAATAGTAGTTATATCATGAACTAGCTCCTAAAGAATCTTAAATGACCATTTAACTGGGATCTTGAGATTCCGTGTTACATGTAGTTAATTTGAGTTATTTCTCTCGTAACTTCTAAAATAGGGCTTTTCCCTCTTTTGTTCGCTTTAAAAGAGGTGTAGACATTATCTAATTTATTGTAGGAGTTTGTGGCAAGGGTATAAAATGACATTATTATCATTAAACTTCAGAGCTCAAATACAGCGTAGACAAATGATTTCTTGTGTTGTTTTCACATCAGTTGCCAGGTATTTTGGCACAACAGATGGTAAACTTCAGTGTCTGTGTACTTTCAGTGCCCGCAGAGTAGTGGAAGATCCTGTACCCAGGACACGTAGGGTCAAACTTTAGAATCAAAACACTTCACCTTTTTTGAGGTAAATGGCTACATTTAATAATAGATTTATTTTTAAAGTTACTCTAAAATATAGGATTTGTAAATGCAAAATGTTTAGAGGTATCTCCTTACAAAAATGTTATGTATGGCAGAAATATATTGTAGGATTATACAGAGAGAAAGCATACGAAGAATTGCATTTTCTTCGGTGACAGTCTTGTTAAGCACTTGTGAAAGCTTTTTGGCTTTCTTTATTGGTTTTGACAGAAAAAAGGTGTTTAGATCCTGCAAGCACCATTGAAAACCTCCTACGAACTGAATAGTAGGGTTACACAGAGGTTTTCTCGACTCTGTGAACCTTGGTCTCACATCAAGGAGGGTTACACAGATGAATTGTTTTGTGCAATCCTCAAATATTCAAGCCTGACAGTAGGGTTGCATTACGATGACATGCCTTTTTCTCTTTCACTTGCAACTAATGAAAGCGGTTCACCGCACAGTGAGTTAAGAATGGCTCTCGCTGCCACTGCCGATGAGACCCGGGTGAGGGATGGTGAAGAGCAGAAGTAAGGGGTGGTGGAGCCCGGTCTGTGATTTTGGTGCTGAAAGGGGAGATGAGAAGCACAGAGAGGGCAGAGGGAAGGAGGGAGGGAATCTGGGTGGAGTTTGGCAGTGCCTTTGCTCCCATCATGCCATTCCAGTCCCCGGACAGTCGGCTGAGCAAAGCAACAGTTCCAACGTTGTAATTTGGAACTAAAAATATTACACTTTCTTTCCTCTTTTTCTTCTTTTTTCAAACTGCGGTACCCCATTATGGTCTTTTCTCCCGTGCCAAGCATGCATGTGCAGGCCCTCGTATTGACTTCTGACAAGTTAAAAGAACACTTTCAACCATGCCATAGCAACAGTATAGAGCTAATTTAATAGGTGCCTGGCTACTGAAGTGTCATAGAAATTACTCACTCTCCTGCAAAAGATCATTGCTTCATGTGGTTTCCTATTATGCTGTAAACTCTCAGGCTGGACAGGTCTATATGGCACTGCACACTATAGTGACTATGTTACAGCAGCAGTTAAATGCACCCTTTTTGTCGCTAAATGAGTACTTATGTTCACACATAACTGAGACAATTACTGACAAGGCAGTCTGTACATCCATGGAATTATCACAATACATCATAAACAGTATTTATGGCATAAAGCAGGGCAATTATAGTACATTGTTTAACTGATGCAATAAAAAAAATAAACCAGGATGCACGCCAAAAGCCTGACACATTCAAAACCATTTGTGTGATGTTGACTATAACATGTTTTGCCACAACGAAACAATAATAATTTGGAAGAATTTGTTGCCAGCCCAGTAGAATGTACAATGCATCCTTTAATCTACATTATAATGAAAACATACAGTTACAAAACAATAAACTACTTTTATAGTGCATAAAACCAAATATGACAACAAAATTGTGAGGTTTGACCATGCGCAAATTAACTCACTGTGTTTATTCACTATGCAATATGCATTGCTTTTTAAAGGGATAGTTCACCCGAAAATGAAAATGTTATCACCCTCACCCTTTCAAAATCAGATCACTTAATGAATGTTGGGTCATTTAAATACAACGGCAGCACACTGTGAATCACTTTTACACTTATTAAAGCACCCAAGAGTGTCAGCAAATATTCTAGTTTTAGATTATTTGACAGATTTCAAAGTTCTTGCAACATGTAAGCTTGTGAATATGCATAGTTGACCAAGTTTGTGCGCCTCTAGTGTCACTAAACAAAATTGCAAATGCAACTACAAATATGATCCGACAGGTTTTCTAAACACTCCCCCATCTTCTATTGGTTGGACAAACAAATATACCCGTCCCAATCTCATACAATTGGTTAAGCTGCGTTGGGTCGGTTGGAATGCTTACACTTTTCAAGGAAATTAACTAACAAATGTAAAAACATTTACACTTCATCAAGTGCTTTTTTAAAAGGGATTTTAATGAACAAGTGGGTTGACTTGTTATGTGCCCTGTGCTTTGTAAATTAATTTGACAAATACGTTAAATAATGTGCCACATGAATGAATTTTAACAGGTGCCCTGCCCAAGACCTTCTGCTGAACCTTGTAATTACAGATTTGATTATAATGATGATATTTGTTTATGGGGGTGTGGGAGGGGGGTGTCTCTGCTTTCATCTCGGTCATAGCAATTAGCTTTAAATTTAGTTGCCCAACAACATACAGTATATGAACTTAAAGCCAAGAGCCGCCATAAGGTTACAGTATAGCTACACCCTGACATTTTGACATATGTTCTTTTGCCTTTTTCTGCTTGTGGAATGTTTTATGGATGCATTCCAGCTTCATCAAAAAACGGCACAGAAATGACCGGCTGGGAAGCCGGCTACTAACTCGAGTACAAGGCATGCAATGCGAGGGTGGTGCTGCTGGATGGATTCGAAATTATTCTGAGCTAAGTTTACATTGTTTTTTAGAAGCTTGGCCCCTGAGAATCTGCTAAGTCAACTACAATTTAGTTTAAGCTTTGCGGCTACTCCACATCTTATGTAATACTGGCTTATAGAATGACATGTCAATCACTCGCTCAAGTTGATCTCCTCTAAAAGAACTAGAAGTGAACCCCTTTTGCTTACATAACCTTATAGTGCTTCGGTTACTGCTCACCCCACAATTTTTTGGTTTCTGAAGGCTACACCCTGGTGTTGCAAACAACAGAGAATACCGACCATTACGTGACCCCCTTTTTTATACACGAGTCCCCACAGAGTGAACAGTTTTTCATAGGAAATCATAGGGTGATGGCGACCAATCTCTTTTAATCACAGCCATGAATATCAAAATAAAATTCTATATAAAGACTAAGTAGCACTGACAGAAAAGAAATAAATCAGTAAATGACAACAATATGAATTGCTTTTAAAACAGCTTGGCAAGGTACAAGTCAACACAATACATGAGCTCAAATGACCTTCTTGTAAAAAAAAAAAAAAAAACTACATTCAAATATGAAGTAACCTCAACAAAGAAAGCTTTTATCTTAGCTAACTTTTTTGCATAGTAGTGGATAGGTTAGCATTTTTAGACACTTCCTCAAAACTGTGTCTGAACATGTTAATGCACAATGCAATTGTTTTTTCTAGAAAAAGGGCAAAATTATGCCTGTTTGCATTGATATATTAGTCTGAGTTAACATGAAGCTCAGAGATTTGTTTTAGAAAAAACTCAAAACTCAAAATAATGAGACCAAAGAATCTTGTAGACCCACATGTCCATAATTACAAAATTGCTGCAGCCTTCACATCACATGCGTGAAATGGCTATATGGAGTTTTTATAGAGTTGTGTGTACACGTGACGTCCAGTTACAGGAGAATGCTCCCAGAAAAATGCTAAATTAATGCTTCCAATAATATATTATTTAATTGCTCTGTAATTCCAACAATACCCTGTACTGATAGTAGAACTATAATGTTACATTAGCATTGATATAATAACCAAAGAGGCATTTACAGTATTCATTTTGTTTACACAAAGACAACATAAAGCATAAACAAGTGAAACCAGCAGATTGGCATGTCATTTTCCCAAATGAAACAGATGGGTATTATTAGATATAAACATAACATTTGGGTTCCTAGAACAGGGAGTCGTGTTCCGTTTACTTCATCTTTATCTGGAGTATATTTATTTTTTACGCAATCTAAACTTCCAGCATGAATGTTAAGTCACTGTTTCTTTGCCAGTAGTGGATTACATTATGAAGATGAATTTCACATCGTGTGTGATGTCTAATTTGAAGTGTAAGCTTTTATGGCCCTCACGTGTCCAACGGGCTGGCGGTGGCAACTGGCGAATTATAAAGAAAACCTACAAAGAAACTTGAACCTTATTATTATGCAGATGCAAACGTTTTATAAACCCCATATTTTGATCATGCATTGCAAATAATTTTCATTGAATCCTAAACAGAACTGTTGTTTTGCCATGTCGTTTTAAAGTTTGATAATGTGCTGTTTTGTTCAACAGCTGTTTTCCATTTGCCATCCCTTACTTCATACTGGTAAAAAATGGGTCCCAATAAGTGTCCACCAGAAAGAAAACAAGAAGCCTGGTCTGGACAACCTTGAAACATCCCTTTTTAGACACTCATGGAAATTTCACATTTGCCAGTATAGCAAAATCCTGGAAAATGTATTGTTGTGGTGGACTCAGATGTCATTTCCAGGCCCACCCCCCCTTGGCCTTCACGTTATGTGATAAAACACTTGAGAGAAGGCTTAGCTAATGGAAACAAAACGAGAGAACGTGAGTGTCTGCTTTTTTTTTTTTTCATTTTACTAGTGAAGTGGTCTGACATGTGACTAAAAACAGAGTGAAATTCAGTCAGCCAAACTGTTATTTCATCAAGGCTTTTCCAGCTGTGTCCCTTGTGACCCAGCCATTTTTGACAGCAATTAAAAACAGCAAAGGAAGTACCAAAGCATGAAATACCACCACAGGATATTTGACCTTTGAAGTGTAGATTCATCTCCTAATTCAGTTTGACAGTATGGTCAAAACCTTAGGACACTGGCAGTTGTGTTCAAATTTGTGTCAGCATTTCAATCCAAAACACACACTTAGACAAAAGAAAATATTATTCGGTTACAGTCTGTAGGCCGTTGACTGTTCTGTAATGATGGGTATTCTGTCCGATTTATGTTTTAAAAAGCGTTCCATATTTTGTATACAACCTCATTTCTGTAGGCATATAACATTTCTAAAAATCATATACCGTGATATTTGTATGATCCAGTAAGCAGAATCTAAATGTAAGTGAAATTTTAAGAGATATTTATGAAAGCGCAGAATTAAAGGTCTGAAATTATAGAATCTGTAACTGGTACTCTGCTATTGAAGAACTATGTATTCCCTGACCGGAATCACAAGAAAAGACCATAGGTCAGACTTTGTGATTTTCCCAGTAACCCTTTAGGTTGCGGTGCTGGCTTTGCAGAATTGCGCCGTGTTCCCAAACATTTCTGGTTGTGGAACAAAAAAGAGCACTCTAATATTTGCTGTAATGACTGACTGTTAGATGACACTGCACTGATGCACACTGTCATTGAGCTTGTTACATAAATAAAGCCTACAGCAAGATCTTCATGAGCCGAGAAGACAATAAACCCTCACAGCCTTCTCCGTTTTAGCGGTACACAATATGAATGTCAATATAAAAGTATTTTAAATGGTATTAAACAGTAGGAAGCAAAAAAGTTTTCAGACAGCCATAAAAATGTCATATAATAGTAGCATTATTTTGGTGCTTTCCATTCAGCCTTCATATAATATGTGATAGAACACCTCTTCTTGAAAATAAACATGTGGAGACAGTCTAGCTCGAGTGAAAAAAGAGTGGGTTTTTGGGAAAAATAAAATTGCAAAAGTGGTGTCTTTGTATAGAAATTTGCTTACAGAAGGAAGCAGCGAAGATCGCCCAGCTAGCACTTTACAGTCCATCCCACTATTCTACCCTCTTTCCAATTATAGGCTAATTTTACACTTCAAACTGCACTGTCATGCAGTAAATGAAAATAAATAACCTCTGTTTAAAAAAAAGGTTATTATTTTGACAATTCTATATTTTCCCTCTTGGAGACAGTATATATCACCTAAACCAATGATTACCTTCACCGGATGGGGCTGTTCTACAAACACAGTGTGGGAAGCACTGGCATACGCTTGATTATGTTAGCAATTGTCATTGTGTTTATTTTTTCGTAGCCACAAAGAGCCATGTTAGTTTAACATGATTAGTTTACCTAAGCCATGTCAGCAAAACACCTAGTATCTAGTTCATTTATGTGGAAATGGGTGGAAGCCTCCTGCCAGGGAGATATTTCCACGGGGCAATCCTTCACCTGCTTCCCCAAACCTAGCACTTGAGGTTAGCCTAATTCAATTAGATGAGTCAGAGTTAAGAGGAGCCAAGACCAGCCCAGTGACCCAGAATTGTAACTTGGTGGGATGTAAAGGCAATTTGTGGGAGTTCCATGCCAATTTTGCATCATCTGGTCTCGCCTTTGACACATTTCACAGTGCCCAAGGTAATTAAGATGGATGAGTGGCATACGACAATGCCTTTCCTGGCTCAGTGGCCTGGCATTAGTCAACATTAAATCAAAACTGACCATATTTCCTGTCTTAGTATGTATTTCTGTTATTTAGCATAATTCACCAATGCATTTATTCCATCCAGAGAAAAAAGTCTTAATTCGGCTTTCCATCCACAAATTTTATGCAATTTTTGGAATAAAATTCTGATTTAATATATATATATATATGTGTGTGTGTGTGTGTTTTAATTTGGTTAATCAAATATATTCCTGCATGTTCATAAATGCTCTATGAAAAGGTTCTGCTATAGAATCTAATTGCCGAGAGCTAACTAACTTCAATTTTCAAAATTGAGATTTATACATCATATGAAAGCTTTAATACCAGTTTTCCATTGGTGTATGGTTTGTTTTGGATAGGACAATATTTGGCCGAGATATTTGAAAATCTGGAATCTGAGGGTACAAAAAAGTCAAAATGCTGAGAAAAACGCCTTTAAAATTGTTTAAGTTCTTAGCTATGCATATTACTAATCAAAAATTTTATTTTGATATATTTACGGTAGGAAATTTACTAAATATCTTAACGGAACATGATCTTTACTTAATATCCTAATGATTTTTGGCCTAAAATAAAAATCGATAATTTGACCCATACAATATATTTTTGGCTATTGCTACAAATATACCCGTGCAACATAAGACCAGGTCCAGGGTCACATATAGAGAGAGAGAGAGCCACAGTGGTTCCAATAGCTACAACTTACATTTCTACATTTGCATTAGTTTTCTCAGAAGTTGTTTTTGTTCCCTTGAACACAAAAGATGAAAAGGTGAAAACATTTTGCGAATAAAGTAGCAATGTTTTTTCCCCAATTAAATTTGCATGGGATGGAATCAATCTTTTATCAAACTTGCCCTTGCCACCCTACATTTATTACCTGATTGAATATTCTGTTTCACTAAGATTCACACTTTATAAAAGTAAAAAACTGTAACGTTAAGGGCACCCTGGTTTTGTTTGTGTTGCAAAAGATTGAAAGAATCTATCACAGACAATTATGGGAGATCAAGGCAGCATATGTTAAAATGAACATTGAAGAAACTTAAATATTTGCTAAAGTTTCCATTAAACGAAATGAGAACAGACACTGCCTGGAAGCAAGCTGTACCCTATAACTGACAGTCTTTCCACGAGCTTGGTGTGCAAGCTTTAACTCAAAACCACATTCCTCTCATTTTCTAATATTTGACCAGGCACCTTCCTGATGTCACAAGGCGGCACATTGGAATGAAAAATGTCAATTTTTAAAGCTCTACTACACAATGGGAAGTCATCTTGGTACAAAAA